>JAODUO010003585.1:0-14118 GCA_025642075.2 Ridgeia piscesae | reverse complement strand
GCGCAAAATCGCAGACATGCGCACACATACGCACACATGCGTATATATCCCAGACATGCGCACACAGGGCCATACATGCGTACCCACGAAAACATGCGCAAATGCGGAAATCGCAAAAGCGCACACATGCGCTTATTTTCCCCAAAATCGCACATATTTTAACATGCGAAACATCGCAGAATCCCACAATGCAGAAGCGAGAGATGCGCACATCGCACACATGCGAACATGCGCACCCCTAGAAAAAGGCAAAATCGCACATTTGCGCACAATGCGCAACTCGATATGCGCACATTGCGAAACATGCGCAATACGCAACAGCGCACATACTTTGGAAACATGCGAATTATGCGCACACAGCGCACAATGCCAAAAATTTGCGCAAATCGACATAGCGACCCAAAATGCGCAACAGCGACAAGCGCACAATGCGATAATGCGCAAAAAAGCGCAACATGCCAACATGCGACACATGGCACAATGCGAAAATGGGCAAAAATGCGCACAATCCAAATGCGCAACACCACACATGCGCACACATGGGGACACAGGGCACAACGCACACAGCACACTGGAAACATGCGCACAATGCGCACACTGCGCACACATCCCAAACCATGGGGAACATGCGCAAAATGGCAATATGCGCCACTGCCACATAGCGAAACATGCGCACATATGCGACACTGCGCACAATGCGCAACATCCAACATGCGCACACATGGCGCAGGCCCCCCCGCGCACAATGGAACCTACGCATAAAACACATGCGCACACACGCGCACACATATTTGCACATATATGCTCACAGATATGCACAGATTCCCACACATACGCACACATGAGCACACATGCGCACACATGCACACACAAGCGCACACATGCGCACACATGCCTACACATGCGCAGACATGCGCACACATGCGCACACATGCACACATATGCGCACACATGCGCAGACATGCGCACACCTGCGCACACATGGGAACACATTCGCACAGATGCGAACACATGCTTCACATGCGTAAAATACGCCTGTACGCATACATGCGGACACATGCGCACATGCGCACACATGCGCACACCTACGCATACATGCACACATGCACACATGCGCACATAAACATACACATGCGCAGACATGCGCACATGCGCACACATGCGCACACATGCGCACTGATGCGCACATATGCGTAAACATGCGCTTATATGCGCACACAAGCGCACACATGCGCTTATATTCGCACACATGCGCATACATGCCAATAACCGCGCACACAGGCGTTATTAACCAGGCATTACATGCGCACACATGCGACATGCTCATACATACGTAGACATGACTCTGCATATTTGCGCACACATGCGCATTCATCAGCACACATGCGCACAAATCGTATATTACGCGCACACATGCGCAGCACATAGTGCGCAATAAGATGCAGACATGCGCACACATGCGCACACATGCGGACACATGGGCACACATGCGCACAACTGCGCACACATACGCAAACATACGCAGACATGCGCACACATGCGCACACATGCGCAGACAGGCGCACACATACGCAGACATGCGCCCACCTGCGAACATATGCGCACACATGAGCAGACATGCGCACACATGCGCACACATGCGCATACATGCGCAGACAAGCGAACAGATGCGCACACATGCGCAAATATGCGCACACATGCGCACATATGCGGACAACTGCGCACACATGCGCACATATGCGCAGACATGCGCACACATAAGCAGACATGCGCACACCTGCGCACACATCCGCACACATGCGCACACATGCGCACACCTACGCATACAAGCGCACACATGCGCACACATGCGCACACCTACGCATACATGCGCACACTTGCGAACACATGCGCACACATGCGCACACAAGCGCACTGATGCGCACATATGCGTAAACATGCGCATATATGCGCAAACAAGCGCACACATGCGCACATATGCGCACACATGCGCACATATGCGCACAACTGCGCACACATGCACATACATGCGCAGACATACGCAAACATACGCAGACATGCGCACACATGCGCACACATGCGCACACATGCGCAGACATCAGCACAAATGCGCACATATGCGCATATATGCGCAGACATGCGCACACATGCGCACAGATGCGCACACATCACAAACATGCGCACACCTACGCAAACATGCACACATGCACATTACATGCGCACACATGCGCATTTACGTGCACACATGCGCACATATGCGCACATGCACACATATGCACACACATGCATTATACATATAAGATACAAATGCACACATGCGCACATATGTGAACACATGCGCACATATCCGCACCACATGCGCACGACTGTGCACACATGCGCACACATGCGCAGACATGCGCACATACTGCGAGACATGCGTCTACCTGCGCACACATGCGTAGATTACGCGCACATGATGCGCACATAAAGAGTGCAGACATGCGCATATTTGAGCACACATGTGCACACCTACGGGCATACATGCGCATTTACGCGCACACCTGCGCACACATGCACACATGGGAACACAATGCACAGAGCGGGAACATGCGCACACATGCGTAAACATGCCCAAACATGCGCACACAGGCGGACACATGCGCACACATGCGCACACATGCGCACACCTACGCATACATGCGGACACATGCACACACATGCGCACACATGCGCACACATGCGCAGGTGTGCGCATGTGTGCGCATGTCTGCGCATGTGTGCGCATGTGTGCGCATGTGTGTGCATGTGTCCGCATGTATGCGTAGGTGTGCGCATGTGTGCGCATGTGTGCGCATGTGTCCGCCTGTGTGCGCATGTTTGGGCATGTTTACGCATGTGTGCGCATGTGTTCGCATCTGTGCGATTGTGTTCCCATGTGTGCGCATGTGTGCGCAGGTGTGCGCATGTGTGCGCATGTATGCGTAGGTGTGCGCATGTGTGCGCAAATGTGCGCATGTCTGCGCATGTATGCGCATGTGTGCGCATGTGTGCGCATGTGTGCGCGTGTCTGCGCATGTGTGCGCAGGTGGGCGCATGTCTGCGTATGTGTGCGCATGTCTGCGCATGTGTGCGCATGTGTGCGCAGTCGTGCGCATATGTGCGCATGTGTTCGCATATGTGCGCATGTGTGCGTTTGTGTGCGCATATGTGTGCATGTGTGCGCATATGTGTGCATGTGTGCGCATATGTGCGCATGTGTGCGCATGTGTGCGCATGTGTGCGCATGTGTGCGCATGTGTGCGCATGTTTGCGTAGGTGTGCGCATGTGTGCGTATGTGTGCCCATGTGTCCGCATGTGTGCGCATGTGTGCGCATGTCTGCGCATATATGCGCATATGTGCGCATTTGTGCTGATGTCTGCGCATGTGTGCGCATGTGTGCGCATGTGTGCGCATGTCTGCGTATGTTTGCGTATGTCTGCGCATGTATGTGCATGTGTGCGCAGTTGTGCGCATATGTGCGCATGTGTGCGCATATGTGCGCATGTGTGCGCTTGTTTGCGCATATATGCGCATGTTTACGCATATGTGCGCATCAGTGCGCTTGTGTGCGCATGTGTGCGCATGTGTTCGCAAGTGTGCGCATGTATGCGTAGGTGTGCGCATGTGTGCGCATTTGTGCGCTTGTATGCGTAGGTGTGCGCATGTGTGCGCATGTGTGCGGATGTGTGCGCAGGTGTGCGCATGTCTGCTTATGTGTGCGCATGTCTGCGCATATGTGCGCATGTGTGCGCAGTTGTCCGCATATGTGCGCATGTGTGCGCATATTTGCGCATGTGTGCGCATCTGTTCGCTTGTCTGCGCATGTATGCGCATGTGTGCGCATGTGTGCGCATGTCTGCTCATGTGTGCGCATATGTTCGCAGGTGGGCGCATGTCTGCGTATGTGTGCGCCTGTCTGCGCATGTGTGCGCATGTGTGCGCATGTATGCGTAGGTGTGCGCATGTGTGCGCATGTGTGCCCATGTGTCCGCATGTGTGCGCATGTGTGCGCATGTCTGCGCATGTATGCGCATATGTGCGCATGTGTGCGCATGTGTACGCATTTGTGCGCATGTGTGCTGATGGATGCGCATGTGTGCGCAAGTGTGCGCAGGAGTGCTCGTGTCTACGTATGTGTGGGCATGTCTGCGCATGTGTGCGCATGTGTGCGCAGTTGTGCGCCTGTGTGCGCAGTTGTGCGCATATATGCGCATGTGTGCGAATATAAGCGCATGTGTGCGCTTGTGTGCGCATATAAGCGCATGTTTACGCATATGTGCGCATCAGTGCGCATGTGTGCGCATGTGTGCGCATGTGTGCGCATGTCTGCGCATGTGTGCGCATGTGTGCGCATGTGTGTGCATGTGTCCGCATGTATGCGTAGGTGTGCGCATGTGTGCGCATGTGTGCGCTTGTGTCCGCCTGTGTGCGCATGTTTGGGCATGTTTACGCATGTGTGCGCATGTGTTCGCATCTGTGCGAATGTGTTCCCATGTGTGCGCATGTGTGCGCAGGTGTGCGCATGTCTGCGCATGTGTGCGCATATGTGTGCATGTTTGCGCATGTGTGCGCATGTCTGCGCATGTGTAGGCATGTGTGCGCATGTGTGCGCTTGTGTGTGCATGTGTGCGCATGTGTGCTCATGTGTGCGTATGTGTGGGAATCTGTGCATATCTGTGAGCATATATGTGCAAATATGTGTGCGCGTGTGTGCGCATGTGTGCGCTTGTATGCGTAGGTGTGCGCATGTGTGCGCAGGTGGGCGCATGTCTGCCTATGTGTGCGCATGTCTGCGCATGTGTGCGCATGTGTGCGCAGCATATGTGCGCATGTGTTCGCATATGTGCGCATGTCTGCGCATGTGTGCGCAGGTGGGCGCATGTCTGCCTATGTGTGCGCATGTCTGCGCATGTGTGCGCATGTGTGCGCAGTCGTGCGCATATGTGCGCATGTGTTCGCATATGTGTGCATGTGTGCGCATATGTGCGCATGTGTGCGCATGTGTGCGCATGTGTGGGCATGTGTGCGCATGTGTGCGCATGTGTGCGCATGTTTCCGTAGGTGTGCGAATGTGTGCGCATTTGTGCCCATGTGTCCGCATGTGTGCGCATGTGTGCGCATGTCTGCGCATGTATGCGCATATGTGCGCATGTGTGCGCATGTGTGCGCATGTGTGCGCATGTGTGCGCATGTGTGCGCATGTGTGCGCATGTCTGCGTATGTTTGCGTATGTGTGCGCAGTTGTGCGCATATGTGCGCATGTGTGCGCATATGTCCGCATGTGTGCGCACATGTGCGCATGTGTGCGCTTGTGTGCGCATATATGCGCATGTTTACGCATATGTGCGCATCAGTGCGCATGTGTGCGCATGTGTGCGCATGTGTTCGCAAGTGTGCGCATGTATGCGTAGGTGTGCGCATGTGTGCGCACGTGTGCGCATGTGTGCGCTTGTATGCGTAGGTGTGCGCATGTGTGCGCATGTGTGCGCATGTGCGCATGTCTGCGTATGTGTGCGTATGTCTGCGCATGTGTGCGCATGTGTGCGCAGTTGTGCGCATATGTGCGCATGTGTGGGAATATAAGCGCATGTGTGCGCTTGTGCGCATGTGTCCGCATGTGTGCGCATGTTTGCGCATGGATACGCATGTATGCGCATGTGTGCGCATGTCTGCGCATATATACGCATGTGTGCGTATGTGTGCGCATGTCTGCGCATGTGTGCGCATGTATACGTAGGTGTGCGCATGTGTGCGCATATGTGCGCATGTGTCCGCATGTGTGCGCATGTTTGCGCATGGATACGCATGTGTGCGCAAGTCTACGCATATATACGCATGTGTGCGTATGTGTGCGCATGTGTGCGCATGTGTGCGCATGTCTGCGCATGTGTGCGCATGTGTGCGCATGTGTGTGCATGTGTCCGCATGTATGCGTAGGTGTGCGCATGTGTGCGCATGTGTGCGCATGTGTCCGCCTGTGTGCGCATGTTTGGGCATGTTTACGCATGTGTGCGCATGTGTTCGCATCTGTGCGATTGTGTTCCCATGTGTGCGCATGTGTGCGCAGGTGTGCGCATGTCTGCGCATGTGTGCGCATATGTGTGCATGTTTGCGCATGTGTGCGCATGTCTGCGCATGTGTATGCATGTGTGCGCATGTGTGCGCTTGTGTGTGCATGTGTGCGCATGTGTGCTCATGTGTGCGTATGTGTGGGAATCTGTGCATATCTGTGAGCATATATGTGCAAATATGTGTGCGCGTGTGTGCGCATGTGTGCGCTTGTATGCGTAGGTGTGCGCATGTGTGCGGATGTATGCGTAGGTGTGCGCATGTGTGCGCAAATGTGCGCATGTCTGCGCATGTGTGCGCATGTGTGCGCATGTGTGCGCATGTCTGCGCATGTGTGCGCAGGTGGGCGCATGTCTGCCTATGTGTGCGCATGTCTGCGCATGTGTGCGCATGTGTGCGCAGTCGTGCGCATATGTGCGCATGTGTTCGCATATGTGCGCATGTGTGCGTTTGTGTGCGCATATATGCGCATGTGTACGCATATGTGTGCATGTGTGCGCATATGTGCGCATGTGTGCGCATGTGTGCGCATGTGTGGGCATGTGTGCGCATGTGTGCGCATGTGTGCGCATGTTTGCGTAGGTGTGCGAATGTGTGCGCATGTGTGCCCATGTGTCCGCATGTGTGCGCATGTGTGCGCATGTCTGCGCATGTATGCGCATATGTGCGCATGTGTGCGCATGTGTGCGCATGTGTGCGCATGTGTGCGCATGTGTGCGCATGTCTGCGTATGTTTGCGTATGTGTGCGCAGTTGTGCGCATATGTGCGCATGTGTGCGCATATGTCCGCATGTGTGCGCATATGTGCGCATGTGTGCGCTTGTGTGCGCATATATGCGCATGTTTACGCATATGTGCGCATCAGTGCGCATGTGTGCGCATGTGTGCGCATGTGTTCGCAAGTGTGCGTACGGGTTGCAGTAGGTGTGCGCATGTAGGCAGTATGTGGTGCGGCATGTTCGCGCCGTGTGCGCATGTGTGCGTATGTGTGTGTGTGTGTGTCCGCATGTATGCGTAGGTGTGCGCATGTGTGCGCATGTGTGCGCATGTGTCCGCCTGTGTGCGCATGTTTGGGCATGTTTACGCATGTGTGCGCATGTGTTCGCATCTGTGCGATTGTGTTCCCATGTGTGCGCATGTGTGCGCAGGTGTGCGCATGTGTGCGCATGTATGCGTAGGTGTGCGCATGTGTGCGCAAATGTGCGCATGTCTGCGCATGTATGCGCATGTGTGCGCATGTGTGCGCATGTGTGCGCGTGTCTGCGCATGTGTGCGCAGGTGGGCGCATGTCTGCGTATGTGTGCGCATGTCTGCGCATGTGTGCGCATGTGTGCGCAGTCGTGCGCATATGTGCGCATGTGTTCGCATATGCGCATGTGTGCGTTTGTGTGCGCATATGTGTGCATGTGTGCGCATGTGTGCTGTGTGCGCATATGTGTGCATGTGTGCGCATGTGTGCATGTGTGCGCATGTGTGCGTATGTGTGCGCATGTCTATAGGTGTGCGCATGTGTGCGTATGTGTGCCCATGTGTCCGCATGTGTGCGCATGTGTGCGCATGTCTGCGCATATATGCGCATATGTGCGCATTTGTGCTGATGTCTGCGCATGTGTGCGCATGTGTGCGCATGTGTGCGCATGTCTGCGTATGTTTGCGTATGTCTGCGCATGTATGTGCATGTGTGCGCAGTTGTGCGCATATGTGCGCATGTGTGCGCATATGTGCGCATGTGTGCGCTTGTTTGCGCATATATGCGCATGTTTACGCATATGTGCGCATCAGTGCGCTTGTGTGCGCATGTGTGCGCATGTGTTCGCAAGTGTGCGCATGTATGCGTAGGTGTGCGCATGTGTGCGCATTTGTGCGCTTGTATGCGTAGGTGTGCGCATGTGTGCGCATGTGTGCGGATGTGTGCGCAGGTGTGCGCATGTCTGCTTATGTGTGCGCATGTCTGCGCATATGTGCGCATGTGTGCGCAGTTGTCCGCATATGTGCGCATGTGTGCGCATATTTGCGCATGTGTGCGCATCTGTTCGCTTGTCTGCGCATGTATGCGCATGTGTGCGCATGTGTGCGCATGTCTGCTCATGTGTGCGCATATGTTCGCAGGTGGGCGCATGTCTGCGTATGTGTGCGCATGTCTGCGCATGTGTGCGCATGTGTGCGCAGTCGTGCGCATATGTGCGCATGTGTTCGCATATGTGCGCATGTGTGCGCATATGTGCGCATGTGTGCGCATGTGTGCGCATGTGTGCGCATATGTGCGCATGTGTGCGTTTGTGTCGCATGTGTGCGCATGTGTGCTGATGGATGCGCATGTGCGCAAGTGTGCGCAGGAGTGCTCGTGTCTACGTATGTGTGCGCATGTCTGCGTATGTGTGCGCATGTGTGCGCAGTTGTGCGCCTGTGTGCGCAGTTGTGCGCATATATGCGCTTGTGTGTGCGAATATAAGCGCATGTGTGCGCTTGTGTGCGCATATAAGCGCATGTTTACGCATATGTGCGCATCAGTGCGCATGTGTGCGCATGTGTGCGCATGTGTGCGCATATGTGCGCATGTTGCGCATGTGTGTGCATGTGTCCGCATGTATGCGTAGGTGTGCGCATGTGTGCGCATGTGTGCGCTTGTGTCCGCCTGTGTGCGCATGTTTGGGCATGTTTACGCATGTGTGCGCATGTGTTCGCATCTGTGCGAATGTGTTCCCATGTGTGCGCATGTGTGCGCAGGTGTGCGCATGTCTGCGCATGTGTGCGCATATGTGTGCATGTTTGCGCATGTGTGCGCATGTCTGCGCATGTGTAGGCATGTGTGCGCATGTGTGCGCTTGTGTGTGCATGTGTGCGCATGTGTGCTCATGTGTGCGTATGTGTGGGAATCTGTGCATATCTGTGAGCATATATGTGCAAATATGTGTGCGCGTGTGTGCGCATGTGTGCGCTTGTATGCGTAGGTGTGCGCATGTGTGCGCAGGTGGGCGCATGTCTGCCTATGTGTGCGCATGTCTGCGCATGTGTGCGCATGTGTGCGCAGTCGTGCGCATATGTGCGCATGTGTTCGCATATGTGCGCATGTCTGCGCATGTGTGCGCAGGTGGGCGCATGTCTGCCTATGTGTGCGCATGTCTGCGCATGTGTGCGCATGTGTGCGCAGTCGTGCGCATATGTGCGCATGTGTTCGCATATGTGTGCATGTGTGCGCATATGTGCGCATGTGTGCGCATGTGTGCGCATGTGTGGGCATGTGTGCGCATGTGTGCGCATGTGTGCGCATGTTTCCGTAGGTGTGCGAATGTGTGCGCATTTGTGCCCATGTGTCCGCATGTGTGCGCATGTGTGCGCATGTCTGCGCATGTATGCGCATATGTGCGCATTTGTGCTGATGTGCGCATGTGTGCGCATGTGTGCGCATGTGTGCGCATGTGTGCGCATGTCTGCGTATGTTTGCGTATGTGTGCGCAGTTGTGCGCATATGTGCGCATGTGTGCGCATATGTCCGCATGTGTGCGCACATGTGCGCATGTGTGCGCTTGTGTGCGCATATATGCGCATGTTTACGCATATGTGCGCATCAGTGCGCATGTGTGCGCATGTGTGCGCATGTGTGCGCATGTATGCGCATGTGTGCGCATGTGTGCGCATGTGTGCGCATGTGTGCGCTTGTATGCGTAGGTGTGCGCATGTGTGCGGATGTGTGCGCATGTCTGCGCATGTGTGCGCATGTGTGCGCAGGTGTGCGCATGTCTGCGCATGTGTGCGCATGTGTGCGCAGTTGTGCGCATATGTGCGCATGTGTGGGAATATAAGCGCATGTGTGCGCTTGTGCGCATGTGTCCGCATGTGTGCGCATGTTTGCGCATGGATACGCATGTATGCGCATGTGTGCGCATGTCTGCGCATATATACGCATGTGTGCGTATGTGTGCGCATGTCTGCGCATGTGTGCGCATGTATACGTAGGTGTGCGCATGTGTGCGCATATGTGCGCATGTGTCCGCATGTGTGCGCATGTTTGCGCATGGATACGCATGTGTGCGCAAGTCTGCGCATATATACGCATGTGTGCGTATGTGTGCGCATGTGTGCGCATGTGTGCGCATGTCTGCGCATGTGTGCGCATGTGTGCGCATGTGTGTGCATGTGTCCGCATGTATGCGTAGGTGTGCGCATGTGTGCGCATGTGTGCCCATGTGTCCGCCTGTGTGCGCATGTTTGGGCATGTTTACGCATGTGTGCGCATGTGTTCGCATCTGTGCGATTGTGTTCCCATGTGTGCGCATGTGTGCGCAGGTGTGCGCATGTCTGCGCATGTGTGCGCATATGTGTGCATGTTTGCGCATGTGTGCGCATGTCTGCGCATGTGTAGGCATGTGTGCGCATGTGTGCGCTTGTGTGTGCATGTGTGCGCATGTGTGCGTATGTGTGGGAATCTGTGCATATCTGTGAGCATATATGTGCAAATATGTGTGCGCGTGTGTGCGCATGTGTGCGCTTGTATGCGTAGGTGTGCGCATGTGTGCGGATGTATGCGTAGGTGTGCGCATGTGTGCGCAAATGTGCGCATGTCTGCGCATGTATGCGCATGTGTGCGCATGTGTGCGCATGTCTGCGCATGTGTGCGCAGGTGGGCGCATGTCTGCCTATGTGTGCGCATGTCTGCGCATGTGTGCGCATGTGTGCGCAGTCGTGCGCATATGTGCGCATGTGTTCGCATATGTGCGCATGTGTGCGTTTGTGTGCGCATATATGCGCATGTGTACGCATATGTGTGCATGTGTGCGCATATGTGCGCATGTGTGCGCATGTGTGCGCATGTGTGGGCATGTGTGCGCATGTGTGCGCATGTGTGCGCATGTTTGCGTAGGTGTGCGAATGTGTGCGCATGTGTGCCCATGTGTCCGCATGTGTGCGCATGTGTGCGCATGTCTGCGCATGTATGCGCATATGTGCGCATGTGTGCGCATGTGTGCGCATGTGTGCGCATGTGTGCGCATGTGTGCGCATGTCTGCGTATGTTTGCGTATGTGTGCGCAGTTGTGCGCATATGTGCGCATGTGTGCGCATATGTCCGCATGTGTGCGCATATGTGCGCATGTGTGCGCTTGTGTGCGCATATATGCGCATGTTTACGCATATGTGCGCATCAGTGCGCATGTGTGCGCATGTGTGCGCATGTGTTCGCAAGTGTGCGCATGTATGCGCAGGTGTGCGCATGTGTGCGCATGTGTGCGCATGTCTGCGCATGTGTGCGCATGTGTGCGCATGTGTGTGCATGTGTCCGCATGTATGCGTAGGTGTGCGCATGTGTGCGCATGTGTGCGCATGTGTCCGCCTGTGTGCGCATGTTTGGGCATGTTTACGCATGTGTGCGCATGTGTTCGCATCTGTGCGATTGTGTTCCCATGTGTGCGCATGTGTGCGCAGGTGTGCGCATGTGTGCGCATGTATGCGTAGGTGTGCGCATGTGTGCGCAAATGTGCGCATGTCTGCGCATGTATGCGCATGTGTGCGCATGTGTGCGCATGTGTGCGCGTGTCTGCGCATGTGTGCGCAGGTGGGCGCATGTCTGCGTATGTGTGCGCATGTCTGCGCATGTGTGCGCATGTGTGCGCAGTCGTGCGCAGTCGTGCGGATATGTGCGCATGTGTTCGCATATGTGCGCATGTGTGCGTTTGTGTGCGCATATGTGTGCATGTGTGCGCATATGTGTGCATGTGTGCGCATATGTGCGCATGTGTGCGCATGTGTGCGCATGTGTGCGCATGTGTGCGCATGTGTGCGCATGTTTGCGTAGGTGTGCGCATGTGTGCGTATGTGTGCCCATGTGTCCGGCATGTGTAGCATGTGTGCGCGCATGTCTGCGCATATATGCGCATATGTGCGCATTTGTGCTGATGTCTGCGCATGTGTGCGCATGTGTGCGCATGTGTGCGCATGTCTGCGTATGTTTGCGTATGTCTGCGCATGTATGTGCATGTGTGCGCAGTTGTGCGCATATGTGCGCATGTGTGCGCATATGTGCGCATGTGTGCGCTTGTGTGCGCATATATGCGCATGTTTACGCATATGTGCGCATCGCTTGTGTGCGCATGTGTGCGCATGTGTTCGCAAGTGTGCGCATGTATGCGTAGGTGTGCGCATGTGTGCGCATTTGTGCGCTTGTATGCGTAGGTGTGCGCATGTGTGCGCATGTGTGCGGATGTGTGCGCAGGTGTGCGCATGTCTGCTTATGTGTGCGCATGTCTGCGCATATGTGCGCATGTGTGCGCAGTTGTCCGCATATGTGCGCATGTGTGCGCATATTTGCGCATGTGTGCGCATCTGTTCGCTTGTCTGCGCATGTATGCGCATGTGTGCGCATGTGTGCGCATGTCTGCTCATGTGTGCGCATATGTTCGCAGGTGGGCGCATGTCTGCGTATGTGTGCGCCTGTCTGCGCATGTGTGCGCATGTGTGCGCATGTCTGCGTATGTTTGCGTATGTGTGCGCAGTTGTGCGCATGTGTGCCCATGTGTCCGCATGTGTGCGCATGTGTGCGCATGTCTGCGCATGTATGCGCATATGTGCGCATGTGTGCGCATGTGTACGCATTTGTGCGCATGTGTGCTGATGGATGCGCATGTGTGCGCAAGTGTGCGCAGGAGTGCTCGTGTCTACGTATGTGTGGGCATGTCTGCGCATGTGTGCGCATGTGTGCGCAGTTGTGCGCCTGTGTGCGCAGTTGTGCGCATATATGCGCATGTGTGCGAATATAAGCGCATGTGTGCGCTTGTGTGCGCATATAAGCGCATGTTTACGCATATGTGCGCATCAGTGCGCATGTGTGCGCATGTGTGCGCATGTGTGCGCATGTCTGCGCATGTGTGCGCATGTGTGCGCATGTGTGTGCATGTGTCCGCATGTATGCGTAGGTGTGCGCATGTGTGCGCATGTGTGCGCTTGTGTCCGCCTGTGTGCGCATGTTTGGGCATGTTTACGCATGTGTGCGCATGTGTTCGCATCTGTGCGAATGTGTTCCCATGTGTGCGCATGTGTGCGCAGGTGTGCGCATGTCTGCGCATGTGTGCGCATATGTGTGCATGTTTGCGCATGTGTGCGCATGTCTGCGCATGTGTAGGCATGTGTGCGCATGTGTGCGCTTGTGTGTGCATGTGTGCGCATGTGTGCTCATGTGTGCGTATGTGTGGGAATCTGTGCATATCTGTGAGCATATATGTGCAAATATGTGTGCGCGTGTGTGCGCATGTGTGCGCTTGTATGCGTAGGTGTGCGCATGTGTGCGCAGGTGGGCGCATGTCTGCCTATGTGTGCGCATGTCTGCGCATGTGTGCGCATGTGTGCGCAGTCGTGCGCATATGTGCGCATGTGTTCGCATATGTGCGCATGTCTGCGCATGTGTGCGCAGGTGGGCGCATGTCTGCCTATGTGTGCGCATGTCTGCGCATGTGTGCGCATGTGTGCGCAGTCGTGCGCATATGTGCGCATGTGTTCGCATATGTGTGCATGTGTGCGCATATGTGCGCATGTGTGCGCATGTGTGCGCATGTGTGGGCATGTGTGCGCATGTGTGCGCATGTGTGCGCATGTTTCCGTAGGTGTGCGAATGTGTGCGCATTTGTGCCCATGTGTCCGCATGTGTGCGCATGTGTGCGCATGTCTGCGCATGTATGCGCATATGTGCGCATGTGTGCGCATGTGTGCGCATGTGTGCGCATGTGTGCGCATGTGTGCGCATGTGTGCGCATGTCTGCGTATGTTTGCGTATGTGTGCGCAGTTGTGCGCATATGTGCGCATGTGTGCGCATATGTCCGCATGTGTGCGCACATGTGCGCATGTGTGCGCTTGTGTGCGCATATATGCGCATGTTTACGCATATGTGCGCATCAGTGCGCATGTGTGCGCATAGTGCGCATGTGTTCGCAAGTGTGCGCATGTATGCGTAGGTGTGCGCATGTGTGCGCACGTGTGCGCATGTGTGCGCTTGTATGCGTAGGTGTGCGCATGTGTGCGCATGTGTGCGCATGTGTG
>JAODUO010003584.1:0-13390 GCA_025642075.2 Ridgeia piscesae | reverse complement strand
AATTTACATTATGTATGTTTGTTAACTAGCCCCATTTGCCTCCCTGCGTGGATGTAAAATACATGGTTTTATTTTAAGCAATACTACAATGAAATACCTGTTTTGACCAATAGTGCATATCTGATATCATAATATAATGATTCAACGTTAAAATACAACTGGAAATTATAAGATACTGATTACATGTTTTCGTTATTTATAATAATAAGTCATATAAAACTGCACGTAGATATTAAATTTGTTTTACGGAAATAAAGTGTATACAAGTAAATACATTTTGTCATTGTTGTCATGTATATGATATACAATGTTCAAAAAATGAGGTATATATGTAGGTAAATGTAATTTTGACAAAAAAAAAAAACCCAAACCAATAACATAACCAAAAAACACACACACAACAACAACACAAACAAAAAAAACACAACAACAAAAAAAAACAAAACACACAACACACAAAAAAAAAAAAAAAAAAAAAAAAAAAAACAAAACCACAAACTTAAATACTTTAAAAAACAAAGCCTTTCATAATTAAAAAACAGTTTGGTGGAATATATGTATATGGTATTTTGAATGTTAAAAAAGTGTTTTTTTAAAACGGTTTATTTTCTTTTTTTTTATCCCAACCATTTTGGACCCGGTCTAAAACACCTCAATTGCATTGTTTTGGCGTATATGGGGTTAATAATTTTGGAAAAATAAAATTGCAATATGTTAAAATAATTTTTTTGGGCTTCTGCACTTTTAGGACCCAACCCTGGGGAATTTTGGTTTTCCAAGAGCGGGTTTCCCTCGTTAAATATTTCAGCATTAGGGTCAGGTAAATATGATTTTTATTAAAAAAAAAAATTGATTTATATTTGTTGTTGTTTGTAAAATAAAGGGTAAATGAGAACAGAGTCGAGTTTATCGAGGTTTGGCTTGCCACTGGAACTCCTGTAAAAAAATTTATTTTGTCGTTCGTTTTTTATTTTAAATAAACAAAATGATGATTTAGTTAACTACATACATGGGATTTACAAATTTGGTATGTATAGTAATTCCAATTTCAAAAAAAGGGTTTAATAAAGGTTAAAAACAGACCCAGTTGAATTTTTTTTTGTTGCTGTTGTATTGTGCAAAAGACACGCCAGTCCCCCCGTGTAATTTTTTAAAGTAAAATAATCTTATGGGTTTTTCTTTTCACCCCTTTTTAAAAAAGGTTTTTTATTGTCTTTTTGTTTTGGTGTTTTCAAAAAATTTTCTAAATACCTAGAAACCCACATAATCTAATGTATATCTCACACTTTATAACTATGTTTATTTAAATATATTTCAGGTACAGATTATCAAAAGAGGAGTAGTGAAAAAAAACTCAACCAAAAAACGATATTTCAATTTAAAAAAAACAAAACTCCACAGTGCAGTCAAACCCAGTTTTACAGGGGAAGGTTTGGGAAAAACCCCGGGGAATGGTTTTTAAAATTTATTTTTTTATTTTTTCCCCTGTAAAAATTAAATTTGAAAAAATTTTTATTTTTTTACTTTAAACCCGGGTTTTTGTGGCATTTACTAAAACAGTTATGCAGCGAAAAGCAAGTAAAAGAAACAGCCGCAGGGAGAAAAAGGGGCAGGTTTTTTTTTTACAGGACAAGATATCTAGAAAGGTTGTTGACTGATGTTGATGAAAATTGACATAGTGTTGAACTACATAAGATAATTATTGTAAATATTTGTCTGATCTTGTTTCTTTTAGTTCAGATTAAAATATAATATATTGGCATCATACTATCAAAACTCAACTTATGCGTTCAGTAATAACAACAAAATTGTGTTTTAAAAATACACTATTATATTTATCTTTGGTGGCCATGGTTTAGTCATGTGACTTGTCATAATTGGGTTATTCTATTTTTTTGAATATGCTTCTTTGTCACAAATTTGACATCTTTATGACTTATAACAAGAAAAATAGTTATACCTGACCTTAGGTCGTTTGAGTCGGCATTGTGCCATGTAGTATATGTACACATACTCACATAGAGTAGGACTTAATTCAAGAAGATAATTTTATAACCATTATCAAATTGTGTAAATTATATCTTAATCTGCATCGGAAAAGCTTGACAGCTGAAGGAGAAGAATTATGTTTAATTCGACTGGTATTTCAAACAATACACACATACCATGCATTCTTGTCAAACAACTCGGAAAAAAATCACAGCAAACATGGTAGTAGAGTATATAATTTATTTAGTCTGGAGAGTCCTAAAACCGTGCTAGTTACTACTGAGGAGCCACCTTTTTTAGAAACTTAATTTACAAAATCATCATCATCTGAAAAAGTTCTTCCAGAAACAAACAAAAAACATTATGAAGATGCCTTTGCACAGCACATGTTTTTGTTGTTTGCAGTGTTGCAAATAGTCATACTGTGTAAAGTTAATAGGTGGTGACATTTCATGTATTTAGATTTTGCTACATTTAGTGATACTTTGTTGATTTTGAGCAATCACTTATCTAAAAGTTCTTCGTTTGTTAAATAATCTAAATTTTGGTCATGTATATTATAACTGAACATGTTTAGTGTACTTGATATGGTTGTATCGTCAGCATAAATGAGAAAGCTAAGCATTTTATTGGCTTGTGCAAAATCATTGATGTATAATAGTAGTCCTATGATAAAACCTTGTGGTACACCTGTTGTTATTGATAGCATCTTTTATTTGATGTTGTTAATTTTCATGTATTGTTTATGATTTCTGGTTAGCTGTTGAATAAGTTAAGATTTGTTCCATGTACACCATCATATTTCAGTTTATCAAGTAAAATAATATGATCAGTGGTAACGAAGGACTTGGAAAAATCTAAACAAACATTAATAGGTTTTTCATCTTTATCAAGTTGGGTTATTATTATATCTATTAATTTTAGTGCCACATATTGTGTTGAATGTTTCAGTCAGAAAATATACTGATGATCAAATCAAATATTTGTTCAAGTATTTTTGAAATAGCTGGTAGAAGTGGAATGGGTCTATATACTTTGATCCAGGGATGGAGTGATTACAAAAAAAAGTAATCGACTACGAATATGATTACTATGAAAGTGCATGAATACGAGTATTCAGAAAACAAACTTACTCGAGTACGAGTACAATTACTTTAAAATGAATTCTTGATCACCGTAAAGGCGACCTTAAAGGAATCTCTTTGTTTTGTTCTTTTTATGTTGTTATGTCACTATCTAGTGTTCTAACTGATTGCTGCTATCACTATCTGGTTGTGATTGTCATTAATAATCACACAACTTTCTCAGGTATTGAATGAATCATCTAATGTTAGATTGATAATTTACGTTTTCTGAATGTAGTACAAATATGATGCATTTAAGAATTTCACATGTCCCATTTTTAAATGTCAATGGCGTAGGTCCATTATAGCTACTTCCCATTACAGCTATATATTTTCCCATTACAACAACTCGTTAAGTTTATCAGGCAAACTAGTCCCGTTACAGCTACTTATTTGATTACACAATTCAGGAGGGGACAGCAAGAAGGAGCATTAACTATTTTAGATTAATGTAAGATTTTTACATGAAATGTGTTAATGATGGACGCATTTTAAAGTCATAAGAATTATATATATAAATTTAACTATCAGTTAATTGAAATGAAAAATATACCATAAAACACCTGTGCAAAACATATCTTTTAAATTACTTGTACAGAGTACAGAATAGCATTTATAAAAAGTAGTGAAAGTCATGGTGGTGGGATGGCAGCATCATGTTTAGCAAACATGAACTGGAAGATGTGGGATGGTGTTTCCCCAACACTTTCGCGACCTTGGAATTCCATCCCTTGACATGGTTGTTTGCTCATTTCTGTAGACATTCCACATCCGAATCTCATCCGGCAGATCTTTTCATCATCCACCTCTCATGGACATCAACTGGATGGAGTTTGAAATAGTTAATGCTCCTTATCTTGTTACATTATGAAATGGAGAAATAGAAAAGTATAGGACTTCAACTGTCAAACTTAATAGTAGAAAGGTATAAAAGTCAACTATGATGAGAAGAAGCTATAATGGTAAAACACCTAACAGTTAAACATAAAAGACATGGATTTAGTAGCTAACTGCCCAGACCCAGTCAGGATTCTGGAGCTAGAAATCATGGCCAGTCATTCACACCATACTGACAGAGCAAACAGTACAGGTGGGGGGATGTGGCATGGCTTCTAAAGCTACTTGTTTTGGGTAAATTAGTTATAATCTTTATTCTATCTTCTTCAATGTGCTTAAATGTGAAATCATGAGTGCCTTTATATTTAATATAATTTGGTTTGACATCACACCAAATCTTGCCAACTTTTATTCCCACATGGGACATTTGAAGTCACATGGGAACTTACAAGTGCCCCTTGGCATTAATGGCCATAACACAAGTAGGGAAACATCTCATGGACTTAGATGTAGGCACAGGCAAGGAAGGAAAGGGAGGTTTGTGTTATGAAAATACATTGATTGAAAATACCTTTCTCGATCCAACAACTAGAAATTTTCTTAATACATAATTATTATTTGCAATAACAAAATTACCATTAATATGTATGACAAGAAATATATCAATCAAATTTGAAAATATACATGTAATAAGTAAATAATATTATATAGCGGAATTCCAGCAGCATTTCACCTGAATACCCATGTCTCCCCATTTTTTTATTTGGAGACTGCATTATATATCACTATTTGGACTTCTCTTATTACTTTTTAATTTTACTAAGAAGCTACTGTTACACTTCATATGATTTAAAAATGACACATTATAGATTATTAATTTTTGTTTCTCCTGCCAACCCTTGGATTGCATCCTGGTCGCCCTGGTGGATACTTATATCGCCTACGGCGCACCCCGCGGATTCCTGCACTTTGTGTAATTTGATCCCATTTGAGTGATGACAAATTTCTTTGCCAAATGGTGGGATTGGGAAGTTCTACACAGGCACCCGTGTAACATTTGTATCTTGTCACCACGGATCAGAGATATAAATAGAACACACTAGTATCACTATAGGGGAAAGATTACTGCCATGGACTTAGTGCCACGGACATATATGCACATAAGTTCGTGATGTCACTCTATGAATCAGGCAGCAGTTATGGGTCCAAAGTCTAGCCTCCAAATTTTCAGGGATTGGGGTGAGCCATGTCCCCTATTCAAATATATGTAGCCAACATAACTATTTTAAATAGCATAACATAAAAGCCTTTGTTTATTTTAGAATTAGCACTATATATATATATATATATATATATATATTAAAATTATATATTATATGCATACATAAAAATACATACATATATGTATATATAAATTGGTCCCCCGTCCCCTCCACTTTTGAAACCGGATCGACGCCCCTGCTTAGCAGCACAACAACTACTAAATTGGTGCTGGTAGGAATTGAATGTTGGATGATCTAGACTGGTATTGTTTGATCACGGCACCAATCGACGGTAAGGAGAGGGAGGTTGTTGAAGATTTGTCACCGGTGTGTCACCACCCTACTGCGGAGCTGTATCACTTCAGAACATAATATGTGTGGCCATTAGTTCAGCATTTGATGGTCTCACACAACGAGAAAGTCCGTCCTATATCGCCAAAGGAAACCATTAGACACCTCAAACTGTGTCGAGGTATCGGGCATGGGCTAATCCGGTTTTAAATCCCATACAAACAACAACGGCGATACATAACGCCCCTTCCTTACATCCTGGGAAGTATATTTATATCTCGTACCACTCGGGTACGACGCGTATGATTCTTAGGGATTTGATATCTTGTAACACTACTGACTTGTTAGGCAACATGTTATCAATAAGCTTCCCTTTTTTTGTTAAATAATACAATTTCAGGGTATGAACACATTCAAAAGCAGCGTACATTTTCAAATTAAAGTATATACTAACTTTGTTTGCCATAAATGGGCCCCTTCACACAAGGTGAGAGTGTTTTCAGTGGTTGTTATCAATACTCTCCGCCCTCTGAATCGGCGCTTACACTCGATATATACGGTTTCTCCGGTTATACCTTCTCTTGGCAAATCACCACACGTATTGAGGTTATTTCCAGTAGCTGCACCGATTTGAATAGTCAAGTTGCTCATCTCCCAACCTGAAGAATATGTGCACAATTATGTGAGAATATGCAGTATATTTACATTTGTATATGTAACCATTACCCAATGTTCTAAGTTCATGTTTTTATTACGTTGTTATAAATTTTATTTTGGGGAAAATTTTCAATATGTTGGTAGTGTATATATATTTATATATATATATATATAAAATATATATATATATATATACAATTTTTACATATATATATATATATATATATATATATATATATATAAATATATTTTGTGTTTCAATTAATTTGATAGGCATTTATTTTAGATCAATCACTTATATAATAATAACTGATCGTTTTCATACAACATGCATATATTAATCTGAATTAATTTAAATAATTACTGTATTATCTTACAACTCACCACAACAATCGCCTCGGTTTGTAATAACAACCGCTTCGACTTCGAGCAATTCTTCAAAAATAGCACTCCACCAAGCGTGACCACTACTGTCTGCTGTTGTTTTTGAGCAGCTATGATGGCTAAAAATGCCATCGGGGTTACCGTCTATCGCTTTTGATGGTGGAGATTCCCGATTGTAATTATTAGAAGTGGGCCCCCTTTGTTTTTCTGTCCTTTTTCCAAGTGCCAAATTTTTCCCCCTTGGGGGATTAATCCCAAAATATTGGGAGCAACATTTAAGCCCCCGTATTTTATGTTTTCAAAATAAAAAAAGGAAAAGGGGGTTTTTCCCCCCGGGTTAAAACCCCCCTTTTTAAGGGTTTCCTTTCCCCCCTTTTGGGAAAAAACCTTTTTTTTTTTAAAAAAAAAAAATTTTTTTTTTTTTAAAAAAAAGGTGAAAAATTTTTTAAAACCCCTTTTTCTTTTAAACCCCCCCCCAAAAAAAAATTTTTTTTTTTTAACCAAAAAAAAAATTTTTTTTTTTTAAAAAAAAAAAAATTTTAAAAATTATCTTTTTTTAAAAAAATTTTTAAAAAAAATTTTTTTTTATTTTTTTTTTAATGAAAATTTTTTTTTAAAAATTTTTAAATTTAAAAAAAAAAACCCAAGGGGGAAAAGGGTTAATTTTTAAATTTTTTAATTTAAAAAAGGAAAAAAGGGAATTAAAATTTAAAAATCCAAAAAAAAAAATTTTTTTCCCCCCCCAAAAAATTTCCAAAAATTTTTTTTTTTTTTTTAAAAAAAAAAAACCCCCCCCAAAAAAAAAACCCGTTTTTTAAAAACCCAAAAACCCCAAAAAAAGGGACGGTAACCCCGATGGCATTTTTAGCCATCATAGCTGCTCAAAAACAACAGCAGACAGTAGTGGTCACGCTTGGTGGAGTGCTATTTTTGAAGAATTGCTCGAAGTCGAAGCGGTTGTTATTACAAACCGAGGCGATTGTTGTGGTGAGTTGTAAGATAATACAGTAATTATTTAAATTAATTCAGATTAATATATGCATGTTGTATGAAAACGATCAATTTTTATTATAAAAAGGGGTTGCTAAATTTTAAAACCACAAATTAATTAATAATAATATATATAAATATATATATATATATAAAATATATATATATATTATATATTATAAATATAATATATATATAAAATATATATAAATATATATAAATAATATATATATATAGAAAATATATATATATACACACACCAACAATATTGATAATTTCCTAAAATATAAATTGTATAACAACGTAATAAAAACATGAACTTAGAACATTGGGTAATGGTTACATATACAAATGTAAATATACTGCATATTCTCACATAATTGTGCACATATTCTTCAGGTTGGGAGATGAGCAACTTGACTATTCAAATCGGTGCAGCTACTGGAAATAACCTCAATACGTGTGGTGATTTGCCAAGAGAAGGTATAACCGGAGAAACCGTATATATCGAGTGTAAGCGCCGATTCAGAGGGCGGAGAGTATTGATAACAACCACTGAAAACACTCTCACCTTGTGTGAAGTGGCGATTTATGGCAAACAAAGTTAGTATATACTTTAATTTGAAAATGTACGCTGCTTTTGAATGTGTTCATACCCTGAAATTGTATTATTTAACTAAAAAAGGAAGCTTATTGATAACATGTTGCCTAGACAAGTCAGTAGTGTTACAAGATATCAAATCCCTAAGAATCATACGCGTCGTACCCGAGTGGTACGAGATATAAATATACTTCCCAGGATGTAAGGAAGGGGCGTTATGTATCGCCGTTGTTGTTTGTATGGGATTTAAAACCGGATTAGCCCATGCCCGATACCTCGACACAGTTTGAGGTGTCTAATGGTTTCCTTTGGCGATATAGGACGGACTTTCTCGTTGTGTGAGACCATCAAATGCTGAACTAATGGTCACACATATTATGTTCTGAAGTGATACAGCTCCGCAGTAGGGTGGTGACACACCGGTGACAAATCTTCAACAACCTCCCTCTCCTTACCGTCGATTGGTGCCGTGATCAAACAATACCAGTCTAGATCATCCAACATTCAATTCCTACCAGCACCAATTTAGTAGTTGTTGTGCTGCTAAGCAGGGGCGTCGATCCGGTTTCAAAAGTGGAGGGGACGGGGTAAAAAGTTTAAAAAATATATTTTTGGCTTCTGCATCGCTGTTGTAGGTAACCTTAACCCTGGGCGTAGTTTCTCGCCACATTATTTCACGGACGTCGGCGTTATCATGGTGCGAATGTGTGTGTTTCCGAAGAGCGGCGATTCCTCGTTAAATATTTCAGCATTAGGGTCAGGTAAATATGATTTTTATTAAAAATAAGAAAGCTTGATTTATATTTGTTGTTGTTTGTACAACGAGCTAGGCAGAGCGCGTGAATGAGCTAATGGTTAACATTTTAAAAAAATTTATTTTGCTCTGTTCGTTTTTTACTTTAAGTATAACATACAGTGATGATTTAGTTAACTACCATACATGGGATTTACAAGCATCTTCAGGTATGTATAGTAAAAAAAAAAGGGAAAAAGGTTAAACAGACAGAGATGTAACGTGAAGTTGTAGTATTTTGTCTGTACTGGGACCGAGTTGATATTGGCTTTTTATTGCTTGCTGTTGTATTGCTGCAAATGACACTGAATTTTTTTTAACGTAAAATATTATCTTGATGGGTTTATAGTTTAATGTCATTGAAAATACAGCCCTATTAAATCACATTGGCATTCTCTAATAATGTAGGCCAGACCTGGACTAAATACAATTAAAATGTGATATTGTTTTTGTGTTTTAAAATATTTCTAAAATGGCCCACATAATCTAATGTATATCTCACATTTATAACATGTTTATTTAAATATATTTCAGGTACAGATGTATCAAACGAGAGGAGTAGTCGCCCACAGACGAATGATAAAAACTACCTGTGAATGCGAACAAAAAGAGATCTATAAACAGTGTCACGCTGGAGTGTGCATACCACTGATGATATTTTAAAGTTTGAATTCCACAGTCAGAGTTAAGATTCAATTCCAGATTTACATGAGCATGTGGTCAATATTAAAAACACCATGGTGAAAAAGGGCTTTAGCGGTTGTGGTAAACGGTTCCTGCATCTAAACAGTTCAGTGTAAGTTTGAAAGACGGACCGGTGTAACTAAAGCTACTATGGTACCTTATGAAGTTAGATAGTTGCAAGTGAAAATTTACAACTCCTTCTTCCTTTGTCTGATCAACATACACAAGATATCAAAATTTCGACTATTTAAAAATTGTTGTGTGAAGCACTGATTTTCAAAATGTGATCGCTTTTATTCAATATATTATTTGATATATATAAACTATTATGACTTTAATAAAAAAATTATGTTTTAAATACACTAATTATATTATTTTGGTTTTAAATAAAAGGCTTTCATGTGTTTAAAACTATTTTTGCTCATATATTTAGTGGGACAATTGACTCATCCTAAAAGATAGTTTGTATCCTGACTAGGTGCCGATTGTGCAATGTCGTCACTATCACATAGAGTAAGGACTTAATTCAAGATATAATTTTATAACTTATCCATGTGAAATAATTTACACGGCCTGAAAAAGCAATGTTTAATTCGACATGTATTTCAAACAATACACACATACCATGCAGTTCTTGTCAAACAACTCGGAAAAAATACAACATGGTAGTAGATATAATTTATTTAGTCTGGAGAGTCAAAATTATTATAAGGGCACCTTTTAGAACTTAATTTACAAATCATCATCTTGAAAAAGTTCTTCAGAAAAAACAAAAACATTATGAAGATGCCTTTGCACAGCACATGTTTTTGTTGTTTGCAGTGTTGCAAATAGTCATACTGTGTAAAGTTAATAGGTGGTGACATTTCATGTATTTAGATTTTGCTACATTTAGTGATACTTTGTTGATTTTGAGCAATCACTTATCTAAAAGTTCTTCGTTTGTTAAATAATCAAATTTTGATTTATTTATGAACAGTTATTCATAGTGTATTTCAATAAGAGAAAGCTAAGCATTTTACTGGCTTGTGCAAAATCATTGATGTATAATATGTTATGATTAACATGTGGACACTTTGTATGTCCATGTTATTATTTTAATTCATGTATTGTTTATGATTTCTGGTTAGCTGCTGAATAAGTTAAGATTTGTTCATGTACACCATCATATTTCAGTTTATTAAGTAAAATAATATGATAGATAGTGTAACGAAGATTACCAAACAAACATTAATAGGTTTTTCATCTTTATCCAGTTGGGTATTAGTATTATAATATGCCAATCAGTCGAATCGACTGTCGGGCAGTTACTATGAAAATCATTTTGTTAATTATTTGATAGCTTAGACTTTAAAGGGTTTAGTTACTACACTTATTCAGAGTGATAGTCCGATTATCAGACTATTCCATACAATTAAAAAAGAATTCTTGATCACCGTAAAGGCGACCTTAAAGGAATCTCTTTGTTTTGTTCTTTTTTGTTGTTATGTCACTATCTAGTGTTCTAACTGATTGCTGCTATCACTATCTGGTTGTGATTGTCATTAATAATCAACAACTTCTCGGTATTGAATGAATCATCTAATGTTAGATTGATAATTTACGTTTCTGAATGTATACAAAAGATGTTGGGAACACATGTCCCATTTTTAAATGTCATGCTAGAGTCATATAGCTACTTCCCATTACAGCTTATATTTTCCATTCACTGACTCGTAAGTAATCTGAAATTATTTGATTCAATTCGAGGGACAAAGAGCATTAACTATTTTAGATTAATGTAAGATTTTACATGAAATGTGTATATACGCATTTAAGTATAAAATTAATATCTAAATGTTAATCTTATGTCCATAAGTAATACATAGTGCAACATATTTCTTTAAATTCTTGTACGAGTGCAGAATAGCATTTATAAAAAGTAGTGAATCATGTGTGGGAGAGCATATGTTTAGCAAACATGAACTGGAAGATGTGGGATGGTGTTTCCCCAATACTTTGCCATCAGACAATTTAATCTAACATTAATTACATCCAAATGGGATCTTTATCATCCAACAGTGTCTAAAATGTTAAATGTAGTGAAGTCACTAAAGACAACAAAGATCCTTAGGCATGGATAGAATATTAATATCTGTTAATTTTTTATGAAATGAAGCAGCTATAAAGGACTATTCACGTCAACTTTAGTAATACTCATCGGAAAAAGAATAGAAATTTTAAGCTAACATAACTAAAACATGATTTAGTACAATTTCTGCTGATAAAATATGGGCACTAAATTATGCACAGCACATACCCACGACAAAGAAAATATAAGTGTAGACTGTCATCTTCTAAAGCTATTATTTTGGGTAAATTAGTTATATCTTTATTAACTTCTTCAACTTGTTAACAGAACCATCATAAATAATAATTTGGACACACAAAAAGATCTTGCCAACACTTCCACAGGCATTTGAAAAATCATTCATCAATGAGTTAACACAATAGACATACATCTCTTTGAGATCTAGATGACGCACAGGCAAGTAAGGAAAGGAGGTTTATGTTATGAAATACATTGAAAAATCCTTTCTCGATCCAACAACTAAGAAATTTTCTTAATACTAATTATTATTTGCAATAACAAAATTACCATTAATATGTATGACAAGAAATATATCAATCAAATTTGAAAATATACATGTAATAAGTAAATAATATTATATATCGGAATTCCAGCAGCATTTCACTAATGTTTTTTTTTTTTGGAACTGATTATATATCACTATTTGGACTTCTCTTATTACTTTTTAATTTTACTAAGAAGCTAGACATTTAGATTAATAACAATTATAGATTATTAATTTTTGTTTCTCCTGCCAACCTTGTTGCAGTCCCTGGTGGATTTATATCGCCTACGGCACCCGCGATTCACTTTTATTCCCATTTGAGTGATGACAAATTGATTTTAATTGAATGGATAAATATTTAATAACCACTTATATATGGGAAGATACTACCATGGACTATGCCACAGACATATATGCAATAAGTTCTTGATGTCACTCTATGAATAGGCAGCAGTTATGGTCCAAAGTAGCACTCCAATTTTCGGGATTGGGACCATGTCCCTATTCAATATATGTACAACATAACTATTTTAAATAGCATAACAAAAAAACCTTTGTTTATTTTAGAATTAACTATATATATATATATATATTTATATATATATATATTATATTTAATTAAAAAAATAATAGAAAAATTACATAAATTTCACTCCACTATGTATTATAACATCAGTCCCACCTTCAGCAACTTCAAATTGTGCAGTAAATAAAAGGTGATTAACTGGTATTTTTATACACAATCGACGGAGGAGGGGGAGGTTGTTGAAAATTGTCACCGTTCACACCTATGCGAGCTGTCACTCGCTTTTTGACCATTGTCCTTTATGTTCCACGAATCCCTTTGCCAAAGGAAACCATTAGATACCTCAAACTGTGTCGAGGTATCGGCATGGGCTAATCCGGTTTTAAATCCCATACAAACAACAACGGCGATACATAACGCCCCTTCCTTACATCCTGGGAAGTATATTTATATCTCGTACCACTCGGGTACGAGCGTATGATTCTTAGGGATTTGATATCATTAAAGTAACACTACTGATTGCATAAGTTCACAATAGAGTTCTTTCATTTGTTAATAATACATTTCAGGGTTGACACTTCAAAAGCACGACATTCAAAAAAGTATATATAATTTTTTGCCAAAAATCCCCTTACAC
>JAODUO010003583.1:0-12130 GCA_025642075.2 Ridgeia piscesae | reverse complement strand
TTTTTGGGGGACTCCCTTTTAAAAAATCCCCAAAAAATTCCCCCCTTTTTTTAAAAATTTTTTAAAAAATTTTTTCCCCCCAAAAAAAATTTCAAATAAAGGGACTTTATTTACAACAGAAATAACTTTTTGAATTTGGTAAAAATTTCCCCGGCATGGGAGGGCTTCTGAAAAGGCGGGCCCCTCCCCTGGAATTTGGGCGGTGCCTGTGCCAATAAAGGACCACGGCCGCCAGCAGGGGAAGTTTTCACGGAAGGGGGGGGTTACTCAAATTAAATTTTGGCCCAAAAACCCCGGTGTCACAAGGCAGTTCAACCTTGGCGTTCAATGAGCTCCCAGGGCCTTCCCGGGTGAAATTTTTGGTTTTTTCCACCGATCCTATTAATGACTCTGTATCCTCGCGACGTCTCCTAGACCTGGACTCCAATTACCCTTTAAAATGATTTACCAAGAATCCTTTTTAAAGGTACTTCCTATTCCAAATTTGTAAAAAAAATTCCCAAATTTTTTTTTTAAAAAATTTCGGGGTAAAAATTTTTTAACGATAATCTTTTTTTTAAAAAATTTTTCAAATTTTTTTCCCCTGAAAAAAATTTACCCCGGTTAAATCCAAAAATTTTTTTCCTTTTTTTACTTTAAAATTTAAATTAAAATTTTTTCCCCCAAAAAAAATTTGAAATTATCAAAAATTTTAAAATTTTAAATTTTAAAACTTTTTAAATATTTTAAAACTTTTTTTAAAAAATTTTTTAAAGGAAATTTAAAAAAAATTTTTTTTAAAATAATTTTTCTAAATTTTTAAAACCAAAGGTTTTAAGGGTTTTTAACTTTTCCGGTTTTTCCCCCCCCCTTTAAAAAATTGCCCATTAATTTTTTTTTTTTTTAAATTTCTTAAAAAAAGGCCCCCCAAAAAGGCAAAAAATTTTTTGAAATTTAAAAATTTTTTTTGAAAAAAATTTTTTTTATCCCAAAATTTTTTTTTTCTGAAACCTCCTGGGGAAAAATTTCCCCCTTTATTTTTTCAAAAGTTTTTTAAAACCATTTTTTGGGTTTTAAAAAATTTTTAAAAAAATTTAAAGGGGGTTCCCCCTTTGTGACAAAACTGTTTACCCAACGAGAAAAAAAAAAATTTTTAAAAAAAAATTTTTAAATCAAATACTTTTTTTAAAAATAAAATTAAAAATTTTTAAAAATATTCAAATACAAATGTATTTGACCCCATGTCTGCAGGTGGGCCACCTTGCTGTTTTGCTAAGCAACATCACTTGCCACCTCATAGTTACTTCGTGCTATAAACATGTTTACATGTTGCGGCCTTCAATGCCTTGTAGTTAGTTATGCATTTGTTTCCTCTTTATTTCCCAGGGAATACGTTAAAACACCCTTCAGAATGTACCATTTTGAAGGTAATTTTAAAAATAGTTCTAGGTGGCCATGCCCCCTGATCCACATCATGCATTCGGTGCTTGCTCAGCCCATCCTATCACGTCGCACATAAGTTTACTCAGGGAAAACACTGCTTTTAAAAAATGCATCCGGGATGGAGGGATAAAGATTCTGCAGTTGTTAAAATTTGTGTTGCATAATTATGTGACCACATTCATGATTTTGGAATGCACTGAAATAATGTAATTATTGCAATTTTTAAATGTTTATCATGGGAGATTGTTTTTTTTCAGAAGCGAGATTTAATATTTATTCAGGATGGTGGCGATAGGACCGTAGGATCACAATTTTCAAAGGTTTCAGGTGGTGACTGCCTTTTTCTGCAAGCATCGCTGTGTTATTCAGCTAGGGTAATGATATTTACTCGCCTTGAAGAAATTAAACACGTGTTGACATAAAACCAACAAATGCAAGTATGTTAAAATGATATACGAGAGTTGAATGTTTTTTTTACTTTTTGGAAAAACAATGCAAATTTCTTTAGATATATCACATATATGCTTTTAAATGGGATGATGCGACAGATCCTAGAAGACGTCCGCAGAGGCAACTACAGCATGTCAAATGTTCACATCAAGGTTTTTTAATTTTCCCCCGGAAAGGGTGAAATTGAAATGAGAATTTAAAAAAAGACAAAATTTGGAAACGATATAACTACCACTCAGGTTTGCCGTTTCGGGTAAAATTAAAAATAATGCCCAGGGAAAACCTAAAACCAATCAATGATTAAGGGAAAACCCAAATTTTTTTAAAATTTTTTTACCCAAGGTTTTAATGTTCCCCAAAAACCCAAGGGGAAATAAAATTTCTACTAGTTATTAATTACTGATGTGTTAAACTAATAGTTATAACCTACAGTGTACCATTTGTTGCCATATAAATGTTGTTTGTGAATGATAATATAATAATTATGTACAAAATATAATATTTAAAAATTGTTAAAATATTGTTTTCATATGTTTTGTGATTTTTTATTATATACATTATTTAGACATACACTGTGTGTATATTGTTCTACTACTACATTTATGCAGACATGCCCATTGTTAATTTAAGTATTCTTATTTTAAAACAATCTTTCTTGCATCAAAAAAGAAAGGAAAACATAATCTGCATTTAAAGAACAAAGTTAGGGTGGGCGACTGTGCTGTTACTATTAGTGTAGGTTCAATTCTATTACTGTAGGTTTAATTTTAAGTACTGCATGCAAGAAAGTTGTGGAATCGCCTGAACTTAGACCTATACCCATGTGACATCCCTGTTTACACTGGAGGCCCAGCTGTGCAGCTGGCCAATACTCATTACATAATCAGTCTGACTGGTCAGCCAGTAGCCCAGTATAGTGGCTGTGTATTTCATGGTCACTAGGCTGTGCCAATCACACACAATCATATTTTGTATGCATTACGGTTGATTGCTATTCCTACAGCTATGCCTAGCAATACACATAGCTTCTTCATTAGTTATGTCAGGATTGTGCTCGACCAGTGCAGATCACTGAATACTTTTACATAAAGTTGATGCAGAAATTATAAATGATTAAGCAATAATACAAACAATAATTAATTGATCATGATTGATCAGTAACTTTTTCAAACGTTTGATTTTTTTAAAGTAAACCATTATAGTTTGTGAAAATTTGGTACCTAAAACAGTTTGAGATGTAATCATAATCATTGATTGCTCCAGAAGACATGCTGGTCACATAAATGTTGAGTAGGTAGTACCATATGCTGAGTGAGTAACATTAGTAACGGTAGTCCATCACCTGTAGACTTGTAGAGCAGAGTTACAAGGTGTTAATTGTGGTTGAAAATTGAATCTTGTCATAAAAAAAATTTACAAAAAAATTTAAATTTTATGTTTTGGGCTATCCACATGTGATTATTGTGAATTTGTCTGTAAACGATACCCCACACCTGACCTTGTATAAATCTTAGGTCAGCTGGTGTGTCGGTGTGTTCATATTTCATTCTGTAACAACCCTTAAGGGGAAAATTTGGCAATTAGTTTTTTTTTTTTGGAATTTTTCAATTTTTTCCAGCCAAAATTCCAATTTATTTAAAAAAATGAATTTTTTTAAATTATGATTAAATTTTTCCCTTATTTTGGGAAAATTTTAAAATTTGTAAAAGATAAAAAAAACCTTTAAAAAGGGTTTTAAAAACCATATTTTTTAATTTTTACCAAATTTTTTTTAAATAAATTGTTATAAAAAAATTAATTTAAAGGGGAAAAAATTTTTTTTAAAAAAAAAAAAAAAAAAAACCCCCCCATAATAGAATGCACTGCATTGAATGCACTGGTTTCTATAAAACATTGAAGCATGTGTGAGGTCATGTGGTTATATGACAGTGCTGTAACAGCTGTTCAAAGGTCACATTGACCTTACCCTTTGGGGGGACATTTGTAGTGATTGAGGCAATACTACTGTTGACAATAATTGATTTATATGACTCAAAGACATTGAGTGCATGACCAGTGGTTATATAACCCATGCACACCTGTGATTGCACACTGCACACCTGTGCCCATCTACTGATCTTCTTTCCTGCCTGTGTCTGGTCTGTCAGCCTGAGTCTCTTGCCCTGACTCTTGGTAAACTGACAACATTAAGTGATACTTCAAATACTGTTCAGTAGTTTGAATAAAGAAGCCACTGGCTTTATCAGGAGTGGATAATTTCTCTCTGAGTGAGGCCAATCCCTTATCACATCTATAACAGGTGTGTTTCTTTGACTCTTTGACATGGTCATGCTGTTACCACCTTACATAATAGATAATACACACCATTCAGTTCTGTTTTAGCAACATGTGGCTAGTGTGATATAGTGACTCATAATGTGCTCCTTTCAGTTATATTTCTATTGTGCTTATAGTATAGCTTACATAATTAATTCAATTAAATTTTCTTTTAAAAAAAATTGGGAGTTTTTAAGTATAAAAAATTTTTTCCACTAAAAGATATTGGGAACAACAAAAAAACAAATTTTTGACTTTTGTAAAATTTTTCTTCTACCCCCGGGACATTTACATAATAAAAGGACCAATAAAGTTTATCATTCAAAAAAGGGGGTGGGGAATTCGAACTTTATTTTAATTAAATTTTTGGAAAGTACCTGGAAATTTTATGAAACCAATGCCAACCCAAAATTTTAAACCCCGTTTTTTTAAAAGGGGTTTAAAACAATTAGGGGTACAATTTTTCAATTAGACGTTACCAAAAAAACCAAATTAACCCCCCAAAAACCAAAATAATTTAATAATATCTTTTCCGGGTTTTAGGGGGGTTTTTTTTAAAAACAAAATCTACAACTAACCCCCAATGGGCAAGGGGGTGAAAATTTAGCGAAAAAATTGCCCCGGGGTTTTTTTGATTTGGACGAAAATATTTTTTGCTAAAGGAACCTTTTCCTTTAGGGCCCCAAATTTTTTTTTTAATAAATTTTTATTAGGGTTTTATTTGGTTTTTAAAATTTTTTTATTAAATTATTTTTAAATATAATATAAAAAAATAAAAAAAAAAACATTTATTAAATTATGACCTCCCCAAGTTTATTTTAATTATTTTTTAATTTTTTTAAATTATTATTTTAAATTAATTTATTTTAAAATTTTATTTAAAATTATTAAATTAAAAATTTTTTTATTTTATTAATATTTTATACATTTATTAATTTTTTTAATTATATATAAAATTAAAATTTAAATAATAAAAAAATATTAATTAATATTATAATATTTATTTATTATTAATTAAAAAATTAATTTAATATTTATTAAATTATAATAATTAATTAATAATAATTTTTTAAAAATTTATATAATTTATAAAATTAATTATTAAAAAAAATTATTTATATTTATAAATATTTTATATAATAAATAATTATAATAATTTAATAAATAAAAATAAATAAATAAATATAAAATAATTTTTTTTTATTAAAATAATAAATAAAAAAAAAATTAATTATAATAATTATAATATACATAATTTTTATAATAAATTTTTTTTAAAACAAAATTTTTAAAAATTTTTATTATTAAAAAAAATATTATATAATAAATAAATTTTAATTTATAAAATTATTATATATAAAAATTAAAAATAAATAATATTTATTAAAATTAAAAAAAAAAATTATAAATATAAATATTAAATTTTTTAATAAATTATTAATAAAAATAAATTTTATATTATGTAAACCCAGGGCCAACATCGCTGAGCATTCCATATTTTCATCCAAATCATCGGACAAACTAACTAAACAACTGGACTTCTTGCTCATGGTCATTGCTAACATGAATAGTGAAACATCCCTAACCCCGACCCTATGAGCCACTGCTGATTTGATTTTGTTAGAAAGTACCGTTTTTCTTGATCAATATATGTAAACTTGGGGTTGTTGGTAAATCTGTCTACATCCGGGTATAATTTAACAGAGCAACAAACTGGTGCCATCTAGTGATAATTGTACACACTAGTGTAAAACCCCTAAAAATCGGGGTTGAGGATCCATGAGGTTAAAGGCATTGATTGTCATAGTAAACTACCAGGTACTGGCTAAATATATAATTATGAAACTGAAAGTACTGATTCTCACATTTTATATGAATGATAAACATTATTGCTGATTATGTAAATGTCTGGCGGTAGAAAAAAAATTTCCATTAGCAACAGTACAAACAATAATATGTTGTTTATATGTTGTTCTAATATCAATGTTAGTGGCATAAATTATACTTAAAACTGCAATGATAGAAAATTTAATTGAATTAATTATGTAAGCTATACTATAAGCACAATAGAAATATAACTGAAAGGAGCACATTATGAGTCACTATATCACACCAGCCACATGTTGCTAAAACAGAACTGAATGGTCTGTATTATCTATTATGTAAGGTGGTAACAGCATGACCATGTCAAAGAGTCAAAGAAAGACACCTGTTATAGATGTGATAAGGGATTGGCCTCACTCAGAGAGAAATTATCCACTCCTGATAAAGCCAGTGGCTTCTTTATTTGAAGTATCACTTAATGTTGTCAGTTTACCAAGAGTCAGGGCAAGAGACTGAGGCTGACAGACCAGACACAGGCAGGAAAGAAGATCAGTAGATGGGCACAGGTGTGCAGTGTGCAATCACAGGTGTGCATGGGTTATATAACCACTGGTCATGCACTCAATGTCTTTGAGTCATATAAATCAATTATTGTCAACAGTAGTATTGCCTCAATCACTACAAATGTCACCCCAAGGTAAGGTCAATGTGACCTTTGAACAGCTGTTACAGCACTGTCATATAACCACATGACCTCACACATGCTTCAATGTTTTATAGAAACCAGTGCATTCAATGCAGTGCATTCTATTATAGTGCTAAATAAAATACTATAAATTAATTAGTTTGATAACAAGTTATATTTAAATACACTACCATTGCTTGTATATTTTTTTCAGTAGATAAATATGGTTGTTATTAACCCTTTCAGAGTGTGCATTTTTCTATACTATACAATCTTCAGTCTTACTAAAATAATGGTAACAATTAATCATGGATGTTACGCATGCATGTTTTTTGTTATCGATTACAGACATCTGCAAATGCTACCGAGAATCCGAGATGCATCAATGATGCATAATTTCAATCAATTCTTATTTTGTAAGGATGGCTGGAGATTTTGCTGTGTTCAAACTTGAAGAATTCCAAAAAGGCAAAGGCCAACCCAGCAGCTGACCTAAGATTTATACAAGGTCAGGTGTGGGGTATCGTTTACAGACAAATTCACACTAATCACATGTGGCATAGTCATAAACGATAATCCTTCAAAGCTAACTTGTAACATTGTGGGTACTTATGTACTACTCAGATTCAATTTACAACCACAATTAACACCTTGTAACTCTGCTCTACAAGTCTACAGGTGATGGACTACCGTTACTAATGTTACTCACTCAGCATATGGTACTACCTACTCAACATTTATGTGACCAGCATGTCTTCTGGAGCAATCAATGATTATGATTACATCTCAAACTGTTTTAGGTAACAAATTTTCACAAACTATAATGGTTTACTTTAAAAAAATCAAACGTTTGAAAAAGTTACTGATCAATCATGATCAATTAATTATTGTTTGTATTATTGCTTAATCATTTATAATTTCTGCATCAACTTTATGTAAAAGTATTCAGTGATCTGCACTGGTCGAGCACAATCCTGACATAACTAATGAAGAAGCTATGTGTATTGCTAGGCATAGCTGTAGGAATAGCAATCAACGCAATGCCTACAAAATATGATTGTGTGTGATTGGCACAGCCTAGTGACCATGAAATACACAGACACTATACTGGGCTACTGGCTGACTGGGACCAGTCAGACTGATTATGTAATGAGTATTGGCCAGCTGCATAGCTGGGCCTCTAGTGTAAACAGGGATGTCACATGGGTATAGGTCTAAGTTCAGGCGATTCCACAACTTTCTTGCATGCAGTACTTAAAATTAAACCTACAGTAATAGAATTGAACCTACACTAATAGTAACAGCACAGTCGCCCACCCTAACTTTGTTCTTTAAATGCAGAATATGTTTTCCTTTCTTTTTTGATGCAACAAAGGTTGATTTAAAATAAGAACACTTAAATTAACAATGGGCATGTCTGCATAAATGTAGTAGTAGAACAATATACACACAGTGTATGTCTAAATAATGTATATAATAAAAAATCACAAAACATATGAAAACAATATTTTAACAATTTTTAAATATTATATTTTGTACATAATTATTATATTATCATTCACAAACAACATTTATATGGCAACAAATGGTACACTGTAGGTTATAACTATTAGTTTAACACATCAGTAATTAATAACTAGTAGAAATTTATGATTTACACAACTTGGCAGATGACTTTATTGGACGCAATCATGATAAAAGGCTGCATCACGTGCTATGAAATTGTTTGAAACAGATGTTGTCATTGGTGTCTATGCATGACTCAACTGCACTGCACATGCAGGTGGATATTTATGGTTTATCTACCTGCAGTGCATTGATTTTACTCCCACATTTTATCTGAGCGACAACACCTGAGTGGTAGTGCCACTGAGTGCAGTGTTCAAATTCTGTGCAGTTTTCTATAGAATGCTACAATGCATTTGCAAGTTGCACTTTCCTTGGGAGATATAACCAACTGACATTTACTTGATGTGAACATTTGACATGCTGTAGTTGCCTCTGCGGACGTCTTCTAGGATCTGTCGCATCATCCCATTTAAAAGCATATATGTGATATATCTAGAAATTTGCATGTGCAATGTATGCTGAGCTTCACGTATATTTGCACAAATAGTAAAAAAAAGGGAAACATCCTTCATTCAACTCTCGTATATCATTTTAACATACTTGCATTTGTTGGTTTTATGTCAACACGTGTTTAATTTCTTCAAGGCGAGTAAATATCATTACCCTAGCTGAATAACACAGCGATGCTTGCAGAAAAAGGCAGTCACCACCTGAAACCTTTGAAAATTGTGATCCTACGGTCCTATCGCCACCATCCTGAATAAATATTAAATCTCGCTTCTGAAAAAAAACAATCTCCCATGATAAACATTTAAAAATTGCAATAATTACATTATTTCAGTGCATTCCAAAATCATGAATGTGGTCACATAATTATGCAACAAAAATTTTAACAACTGCAGAATCTTTATCCCTCCATCCCGGATGCATTTTTTAAAAGCAGTGTTTTCCCTGAGTAAACTTATGTGCGACGTGATAGGATGGGCTGAGCAAGCACCGAATGCATGATGTGGATCAGGGGGCATGGCCACCTAGAACTATTTTTAAAATTACCTTCAAAATGGTACATTCTGAAGGGTGTTTTAACGTATTCCCTGGGAAATAAAGAGGAAACAAATGCATAACTAACTACAAGGCATTGAAGGCCGCAACATGTAAACATGTTTATAGCACGAAGTAACTATGAGGTGGCAAGTGATGTTGCTTAGCAAAACAGCAAGGTGGCCCACCTGCAGACATGGGGTCAAATACATTTGTATTTGAATACTTCTTTAAAGTATTTGTAATTGTATTTTGGAATAAAAAGTATTTGTATTTAAATACTTTCTTAAAGTATTTTACTTTTTCAAATACAGTGTGGGTATCAACATTTCTGTTTCATGATCACATATAATGCTTGCCAAACTGATTACCTTCACCTTTCACCAAACCAGTTGTTTTCGACCTTCAAAATGCCCATTGATTGCAACGATAATGTGTCTTTCACCCAACAGTGCTAATTACTGAAGACACTTGACAGCAGGTGTCCCCCAAGGCCCTGGTAGTGACCACAACTTCTGTTTACTCAGAGACAGAGGATGGATTAACACCTGGCAGTGACCATAGGTCAATATTCACTTTGTTTTTTAGTCAGGTTCCAATCTGGCACCAGCCTATTCTAGTATCCAGTATCCAGGTTGTCTTTCAAGTTGACCTGTCACACTTCCTCACAAGATCCTAGCAGTCATTAGCATTGTCTCTTCTGAGGGCAGCATAGGCAATTTATTAAGGATCTCTTCGCTTAACTTAACAAACAAACAGATTATGACCTTAACACGCGGCTTTGGACCTGTGGAATCGTGTGGATAGAGGTTTCTGAGTCAGTTGTCACTGTGATATAGTTAGCAATAACAGTACCCCTTATCACGTGAATGCCTATCATCATATTGAGTAAAACACTAATTATGCCTGTAAACTAGATGTCGCGATATGTGATTTGCCTATTACCGTATACACGTAGTAATATATCCTAAAAATGAAAAGTATTTGAAAGAAGTATTTGAAATAGTTTCCAATGTATTTGTATTTAAAAGTATTTGTAATTGTATTTGAATCTCTCAAGAGTATTTGGCAGGGGTAACACTGTTAAAAGCATACATCTACGAACCACCCACAAAGCCCGCTAGATCACATGGAATATTTTTGGAGATGTGTCTCTACAGACAGACACTATTTTATAGTAATAATCCTAGATAACTAGAACAAGTGACATGTGAAAAATGTTGATGTAACATTAAAAAAATACTTTTTTAATCAGATGCCCTTATCGAAGGTGAGGGTATAGGTACTTCGCCTGCACATCCCTACTGAGATGTATAGGTAGTGCCCCCCGGGAAGTGCTATTCCCTTCAGAAAGCAGTAATGTTGCCAATTATTAATATAGCAATTCCTGGAATCCAGGAAGTACCTTTAAATATGGAGGTCTCTCGTGCCTAGAATCAGTTTTAATGGCACTACCACTTGGACGTCTCAGGTCTACCGGCTCAGACATGTCTGCTGTAGTTGATACAGAGATCACGTCTAATGACGGAGCCCTCTGCGTGGAAAACGAGCTATAATAATTGCGTTACCTGGCAACGCGACCATAGCCGTAGACGTCATTGCATACGCCTATATGGCTATAGCTATACTGACCTTGTGTACGGAGGCCGGGTTTTGAAGCCAAGAGTTGTACATCTCCTCGACGTAGACGCCCGAACTTCCGCTGAGAAACGGTTCGGCAGCTGCTGGCGAGCCGTAGTGTCGTCTGGATTGGCAGCACGGCGTAGCCGCCATACGTTCCGACGGCGAGAGCGGCCAGCCTCGTCTCGTCACCGCAACGACCGTCCGCATCCGACCGGCGAATATTGCTAGCCGGAACATCGTCAAACAGTAGTCGATTTCTGTCTGCTGAAATGGAAAGTGCCGCTTCTGATATGTAGAATCACGCTTGTTTGGCGAGCCAGGCTAGTGGATTATGATTCGAATAGATCGTAGAATCCCGGACAAGTTGTTGCCGCGACGCTGGTCAATCTGAAGTCGGCTTGTTGGATTTCATAATCCGCGATAATCAGTCAGGTCACCGTGCCCCAAACAGAACGCGATGTCTTTTAGCAGCGTTTGGTCTAATCACATCCGCGCATTCGTTGACGGTCTGTTCGCTTCGTTCTTGAGTACTTACCAAAGTAATATTTGTGTGTGACTTCGATTAGGTCATACGTTGATATTTGGCGATTTCGCAGACGTAACCGCGGGGATGTCCAACCGACGAGATGCTGGCACGGTTATGTCAGTTACGTCACAGATTTCCTCAACGACCTTGACGTTGAAGCGACTTCGTTAAGTCGTATATGATTGGCTGATCGTTCAACGGAGATTACCTGCCGGTGTTATTTTTAGTTACGCGCGCAACGGCGACGTTATTCTCCATGACGCGCTTACACGGGGATCCCCCATGCGTAACTCGCAGCCGCCTATCGGAGAGATGAGGAATCAACAAGCGCTGTTTATCCATTAGAAATTGTATAAAAAATGAATGTACATCCACAGAAATACAGCTTAAATAATGTTTTAATAGGTTTTAATAGCTGTTTTTATTTCACTACCTTTTATAAATAACGTTTACCAAGCTTTTCAAACTACATGTACATAAATCCAGGTTGGCCAAACTAGATAGGTTGCATACTAGGCCTATACTTCTATAATATAACAATGGTTTTAAATAAAAATCACTCAGACCAGTACTTTTAACTTCACAATTTCTTTAAATTATTATGCAAATCATCAATCTAGTGAGTAACTAGCCAATCATGTGGCCCATTAACTCAATATTTAAGAAGCTTTGGC
>JAODUO010003582.1:7500-14612 GCA_025642075.2 Ridgeia piscesae | reverse complement strand
AGACCACATATCGCTTCGTGAGGTCATCAGCCGTCCCAAACAGCGCGTCACATGAGGCCTATTCCTCGAGCTCCTATTGTGTGATGCACCCCCAGCATGTGGTCATTGTGTACGTCAGGCCTCGGCTCATTGACGCTGTGTAGACACAGCGGGTGCCACGGCCAATTAATTAAAGAGTGAATATATTTACATATTGACATAGACGTTGACGTGTTTGTTTTCCAGTTCTGTGTAATATGCATTGACTCATTTGAAAAATAAACATATCACTAGATATTATAATGTGTAACTGTTTAACGCAGATGTTATGACAATATAGGTATAACGTATATATATATATATATATATATATATATATATATATATAATATCATATATATATATATATATATATAATTTTTATATATATATGATGAAAATTAATATATATATTATATATATATATATATATATATATATATCAAATTTTCATAACATCTGCGTTAAACAGTTACACATTATAATATCTAGTGATATGTTTATTTTTATAACGAGTCAGTGCATATTACACAAATATATATATATATATATATATATATATATATATATATATATATATATCCATCGTAATGTATTTCCTTTCATATCCCTATAGCGAATAACATTATAAAACCATCATCACCTTAGCGAATAAAAGCGTTTTAAATAGAAACAAGCTAATTTGTGATAATCCATTTACTGATCATACGTGTTTGGGTGAATAGTTTCTAGTATGTGTTTTATCAAAGTTTTCTTACTCACGCGTGTAGTAGAGTGGTGAATGTGTATGGTTATGATTTTCATCTGGCTGTAATAGGTGTTACTTATATGGAAGCGTATTACTGACTGACAAACCGGTGTTTTGCAACACTGAATAAATAGTTTAAATAACCGAACAGCCGAAATGCAACGTAATGACAAAGAACTGACAGAAACAATGACACATGTGGACGAGCAATCGATTAAATAATTGAGAAGACGAATCAACGAATGGGAAAAAGGGACATAGGCCTATATAATAACGTCGACAGCCGAATGAGCTGGTCTATCACGCCCTTCATCTAAACAAGCTGCAGATCTACATTCGATGATCACACCAGAAAGAAATCCGAATCACCTACGGGCGACCAATTGTAATCTTCTTTTTATTAACAAGTGTTGGGATTCGAGTTATCGCTCTTGCCGCATCAACTTTGTGGAACACACAACCACGTTAAATTCGAATGAAATCTAGTTTCATTTGGCCTGTGTCCAAAACCTATTTTTAATATTGCATATTCTCCTTAGTTTCATAACACTTCCGTTGTACGTTGACGACGCATGCGCTGTGCGCGACAACCAGTTCACCAGTTGTCCTTTTTTATTGCGCCACTGAGATTGATTTTCGAAGATATTGGCGCGTAAGATTATTATTACTATTAATAGTAGTAGCAGTAGTAGTTGTAGTAGTAGTAGTAGTAGTAGTAGTAGTAGTAGTAGTAGTAGTAGTAGTAGTACCTATTTTTAATATGTATTCTCTAGTTCATAAATTCCGTTGTAGTTACGACGTGCGTGTCGGAAACCAGTTACCAGTTGTCTTTTTTATTCGCATTAGTTGATTTCGAAGATATTGGCGCGTAAAATTATTATTACTATTAATAGTAGTAGAGTAGTAGTAGTAGTAGTAGTAGTAGTAGTAGTAGTAGTAGTAGTAGTAGTAGTAGTAGTAGTAGTAGTAGTAGTAGTAGTAGTAGTAGTAGTAGTAGTAGTAGTAGTAATAGTATTTGTAGTTGCTATAGTTATTATTATTATTATTATTATTATTATTATTATTATTATTATTATTATTATTATTATTATTATTATTATTATTATTATTATTATTATTATTATTATTATTATTATTATTATTATATAAGTATATACAGATTAAACAACAAAGATAAAACGTCGTATTAACGAAGTTTGTAAATCCAACTCAGGTTGAGTTGCTAATAAAACTTGTGTAATTATTGGAAAGACAAAATGAATGTCGAAAGAACACACGCGCGGGCAGACAGAAGGATGGACATGCGTTCGGCCGTCCGAACACATGAATCAATGAACGTCATTAACACAAATCAAGATTATCTAGTACAGACGCTGAAGCACAACACATACCACCGACTCTGTTTAAAGAAGAACATGGCGCTCTCTCTATATACACACTTACCATGGATCGCGAGCACACCAAGATCCCGTCTACACAACTCCGACTCCTGGAAACTCTCCTAGTCAGTTCTACATCGCTCCTTCTCCCATCCCTGGTGTTGTAGGCTTGAGAACAGGGACGGGGAGGTATAGCACGGCAACATGTACGGCACTTGACGCATCGTAAAGCGATGAATGATTGACGAAGACAGCGCGAGGCGTCACGCGATGACCCGAGTCACTGACGTACTCCGAGTCCATTCACGGTGTGGATCAGAGAGTGCGTGATTCAAAACGGAAGCACTAATCGAAATGCTACACCCACACATTGTAATTGTAACACTGGCGAGTGCCCACATCACGTGGTTGCGTGAACCACCCACCGACCTATCAATAGCGCGGGAACGACTTTACTTTCCGGGCATGATGGTTGAAAAACGCCCATCACTAGCACGGGAACGACATTAGTGTCCGGGCTCGAAGGTTGAAAAACGCCCGAGCATCATTACCCGCGGATTGTGACTTCGGAAGGGGGTTGGGTTTGAAGGGGGTGGGGTGTGTGTTGAGGGTTTCGACAATATGTTGGTGGTCCTGTCCAAAGGTGATACAATTGAAAACATTCTGCCGAAGCGGCGCTAAAAATTATGTATTCCCAGCTATTTCGTCTGGTCGTTTGGCTCCACTGATGACAGACATCCGAAGACAGGGATGTTTGCTATTGAAAACTTGTCGCAACCGCCTCGCCGTAAATTTCGTTTAACTGGGGGTGTAGAACCTTATATCGTACGATATCAATTGACAGTGGAGCTATAATTTTGTTAATTCGCAATATTTATACGTAATAAAACGATTTTCATAGCCGCCATTTGATTTACGTAACCACGGAGGAAGAATTTGTTTCCCAACTTATTCTTCACTGCAATTTTTTGCGTACATCTTTAGAACAATCGTAACATTGCGCACAGTGTTTAGCGATTATTGTAACTTATGGAAGTCCGAGTTTTGGGTGGCCTAGGCGCCGGAGGGGGAGGGAGCTGCACTGGACTTATACCGTACACACTCTTGTAGTTTCACTGATCACGTACACCAGGCGTGTAGTTCCACTGATCACAAGCAACCACGTGTAGATCTACTGATCGCAAGCAACCAAGTGTAGTTTTACTGATCACTCACAATGACGTGTAGTTCTACTGATCACATACAGCCACTTGTAGTTCTGCTGATCACATACAACCACGTGTAGTTCCACTGATCACACACAACCACGGGTAGTTCTACTGATCACATACAACCACTTATAGTTCTGCTGATCACACACAACCACGTGTAGTTCCACTGATCACACACAACCACATGTAGTTCTACTGAGCACATACAAACACCGACCAAATACAACCACTTTGTGTGATACCGCACAATTACCGGCCGCGACGCCGTGAACAGATATACAATTACAAATCGATCGTCCGGTCTGACACATCAGACAGGCACATTTGAACATCAACTAGCGAAATTCGGTACGAGCTGTAGTGTCTGAGATTGACACTACTAACACATCGTTGTACAGTACATTCTGTTAGTCTACACGCCTACATAGCAGTCTCTAGGAATTCCACGAATTTGAACAACACTATAAAACATAGGGCGTTCATAGCAGTAGACGGACGTGTTTACTGCGGTTAATCCGACTGTCGGTGTATCCAGGCCGTCACTCCGCTAGTCGGTATGCATGAGAACTACTTAGGTTCCGTTTCCGGGGATTTCCCAACCAGCCACGAGGATCTCGGCGACCACGAGTCACTCGGTGTATGTCTCAACCTGTGGTCGCAATTCGAGATTGATTGCGGTTGTTTGTTCGAGTGAGACGGTCATCCAAAAGAACAAAGACGAAGTGTTTCCTGACGTAATAATTACACAATTACAACTGTACACATGATATCTGTATTGTATTTATTTTTACATATTTTATTAATTTATTTATTCAATTTCTTTTAATTTTGTTTACAATTTATATATATATATATATATATATATATATATATATATATATACATGCATATGGACTTTTGTCCGAAATAATAATTCGGTTTTACACATGGGTGGATAGCAATTAAGAATTTGATACCCTTACGTCGGGGTCTTGTAAAATTAATAATCCAATATGTTGTCCTAACACGATTTCATGCTAAAACATTATTCTCCATTAAATGTAAACGTTATCGATTTGTTATGTTAGCCGTGTAGTTGTATTGCTGTTTTAGTATCTAATAATAACAATAACAATAACAATAACAATAACAATAACAATAACAATAACAATAACAATAACAATAACAATAACAATAACAATAACAATAACAATAACAATAACAATAACAATAACAATAACAATAACAATAACAATAATAATAATAAAACTTAATTTTACACCATCAAATTATGGACGTCTTTCCAGTTTACTGGTGTGTACATGCATGGTAATTCATAATATATAAATGTTATAATAATAATTATCGGCATAATGATTATATGACAATAATAATAATAATAAACAGTAATGAGGCGCTGTAAAATATAAACAAATATGTTCAGTACATATTTCCAAATTACGCTATATACTTTACAATCTTTAAAAAGTATTATTTTATACGTGAAATAAAAAACAAAAGAATATATAACACAATAATAAATACAATAAATAAGATTGATAATATACGAAAGTGAACTAACTTATAATACCCGTTCTGTAAGATTCACTAAGTAGAACATAGCAATGTTGAGTTGTTTCATATGTTGCGGGATATTGTCGATGTTGTGTTGTTCATATGTAGTTTTTTTTCTCGACAAAGTGTGTCTTGCACAGCAAATGCATGGCGGCCGAAACGTCTCAGCTTCAGTCTTGGTACTTCTAGAGTAACCCACCTGCAGAGCGTAGCGGTAGGGAGTTGTGTGATGACGTAACTGTGCTGCAATATTTTCTAGCCTAGCACACCGTCGTATTTATCCCTGTGCATAAGTACGAGTGTCTTCAATTCAATACGTCTTCTGACAGGAAAGTTTTTTTTCCGTGCAACTAGCAGTAGGTATTGTCCTGTTCCTACATACGTTACGCCACATCATCGCCTCGCTGTTAGAAAGGACTATATTTAACAAGAGTTAACAAGATTGCCACCTAGAGAATCAACTTTAGATGGCAGGTGGAAAAGCAAGCCCTTTGGCATATCGAGAGTCCAACCTATCTATCTAAATATACCCCGCCCTTCTTAGGTATATGTCGATATTATTTTAAGCATATTAACATTACTAGCAGCTACACAATCAGCCGACAATCTGTTCCATTCATTTACTGTTCTTTGTGAAAATGAAAATGTCCTAATATCTAGTCTACACTGCTTCTTTGCTAATGTAATTCCATGTCCTCTTGTCATCTCTTCTTTAACCGAGAAAAATATTTCTGTCAATATTTTCATACCCAGTTAATATTTTAAACACTCATATCTGATCTCCTCTCAGTCTTCTTGTTTCTAACGTTACTAATCCACATTCTTTTCGATGCATTTCGTAACTAATATTCATTAGATTAATAACCGCCATCGGTTCAGAAACCTCATACGAGCCGATGCAGATGAGTTAATTTTGTCGCTGGCACCGCAGATGACACTCTCTTTTAGTGACTCGAGTAGTAGCAGGTGTCGGATATTTCACACTTATGACGACGTCACTATGACGTCACTCCGTGCCAACATTGGCAACGTTGTCGCGGTTGTATTTTACCGGGCGTTAAATAATATCCGGTTTCTTCGCACGCGCGTGTCAGTTGTCATTAGTTACCATTAACTAGGTCTACATTTACAGTTCTTACTGAATCTCATATTAAATACATATTACTACAGTATATATATATATATATATATATATATATATATATATAATATAATATATATATAGAGATATATATATATATAATATATATATATATATATATATATATATATATATTATATATCTCGGACACTGTGAGAAAAAAGGACGCATATAAACTTTCACGTTATTTGTGCCAAATTTATGCGACCCGTAAAGGTTTTTTTAGACATGCTGTGATAGCAAACGTAGATCACGTGACTTCAATGCGACATAATCTGTGACGACGAAGTAATCAAGCGGATTTTTTCAAATTATCGGACCAAATTTAAAACAACTGTCACCAAAGGAAAGATAAATAACAGTCGGTAGTTTTTACACCGCGAAGACTTTGTTTTTGTCGCTCATTGATGAGTTTACATTTATCGCGCACGAACAGAAACGTCACCCGACGAACAGAAACGTCACCCGACGAAAAGAAATATTACCCGACGAACAGAAACGTCACCCGACGAACAGAAATATTACCCGACGAACATAAACGTCACCCGACGAACAGAGACGTCACCCGACGAACAGAAATATCACCCGACAAACAGAAATATCACCCGACGAAAAGAAACGTCACCGGACGAATATAAATATTACCCGATGAACAGAAACGTCACCCGACGAACAGAAACGTCACACGAGGAACAGAGACGTCACCAGACGAATAGAAACGTCACCCGACGATCAGAAACGTCACCCGACGAATAGAAACGTCACCCGACGAACAGAGACGTCACCCGACGAACAGAGACGTCACCCGACGAACAGAGACGTCACCCGACGAACAGAGACGTCACCCGACCATCAGAAACGTCACCCGAGGAACAGAAACGTCACCAGACGAAAATAATATAAATGTCACCCGAGGAACAGAAATGTCAACCGACGAACAGGAACGTCAACCGACGAACAGAAACGTCACCAGCCGAACAGAAACGTCACTCGACGAACATAAATGTAACACGACGAACAGAAACGTCAACCGACGAACAGCAACGTCACTCGATGAACAG
>JAODUO010003580.1:0-19093 GCA_025642075.2 Ridgeia piscesae | reverse complement strand
TCCTTGTCTGCTTTTTTCCTTTTTTCCCTTTTTTTTCCCCCCCCTTTTTTTTTTTTCCCTTTCCCCCCCTCCCCCCCTCAAACTTTATTTCCCTTTTTATTAAAAAAAAAAAAATTGGGGGTTTAAAAATTTTTTGGGTTTTTTTAAAACCAAAAAGTATTGGGTTTTTTAAAATTTTTTGGGAAAAGGGCTAACAAGGAAAGGAAAAAAATACTAGGGGGTTTTGGTTTGGGTTTTTTTTTCCCCGGGGTTCCTTTTTGGTTCCCCCCCAAACGGGTTTTTTGGGGGCCGGGGGTTTTTCGACCTTGTAAAGGGGTTTTTTAAAGAAAGTTTTTGGGGAATTTTTTCCCCGCCCCTATTTTTGAAAGGCCAATTGAGGGTTGGGTTTAAAAATTTTAACTTCAACCCCAAAAAAACCTTTTTATTATAAAAATTAAAAAAATAAAAAAAAAATTTTTTTTATTTAAAGGGGGAAATTTTGGGGGGGGAAAATATTTTTTAAATTTAGAAGGGACTTTTAGTTTTTTAATTAAATTTGGGATGGTTTTTTTTAAAAACAAGTTTTAAAAATTGGGGGGGTTTTTTTAAAATTTTCCCAAAAAAACCGGGGAACAAAAGGGAAAAAAAACCCACATACCCCCAATTTTGTCCCAGGGGTTTCCAAAAAAAAACCCTTTTTCCCGAACACACCACAAGGGGGAAAAATTTAAAACAAAAAAAAAAAAATTTTTAAAAGGCCCCAAACCTTTTTAAAAAAAACCCCAAAAAAAATTTGTTTTTTTTAAAAAATAAAAATTTTTTTAAAATAAAAAAAATTAAAAAAAATTTTTTAAAAAGGGGTTTTTAAAAAATTTATTTTAAAAATTTTTTTAAAAAAATTTTTAAATTAAAAAAATTTGGGGGGGGAAAAGTTAAAAAGCCCCCCGGGGGGAAAAAACCCGCCCCCAGTCCCAATCTTTTTCAAAAATTTTAAAATTTGTTAAAAAGAGGGGCCGGGCCTTTGGGCTTTTTCGCTAATTTCCCGGGGAAAAAGGGGGCCCCGGGAAAACCCTAAAAAAAACTTTTATTTCTTTTTTAAAAAAACCATCCCCCCCTTGAGGTTTTGTTTAATTATTTTTGGGAAAAATTTCGTTTAAAAAATTTTTTGGGTTCTCCCCCTAACTTTCCCTTTTGGGAAAAGTTCTTTAAACGTTTAAAATTTTTTTTTGGGGAAAGGGGGGAAAACCCCCCAAAAATTAAAATTTTAAAAAATTTTTTTAAAAAAAAAAAAAATTTTAAATTTTAATGTTTTTAATTTTTAAAAATTTAAAAAAATTTTTTTTTAAATTTATTTAAAAAATTTTAAAATTTAAATTTTAAAAAAAGGGTTTGGGGGGGGGAAAAAAAATAAAACCCCCTTTAAAAATTTTAAAAATTTTAAAAAAAAATTTTTTTAAAAAAAAAGTTTAAAAACACTATAATTCAGCTGGTAAAAAGAGTAAAACATGTGTTTTATTGTCACATTATGTGGGTTATATAGTATAATTATATAGTATCAGTAAATATTATAGGAGTACGTTATGCAATGATGTGTTGGTTTGCTAATGAATGAACACTACCTCGCTTGACTGTCGTGATACTTTACAGATTGACGCAATGTCCACACCGTTGAGCGCGGAGGAAGAAAACTTCCTGCGCCTCACCAGGATCATTCTACATGACTTACCAAGTCAACTACGAAGCCTATTCATCAATGAGTTCGCAAGAAAGTATGGCTGGCCATATGGAAATGACGCTGCTTCTGGGGCGTTTTTCCTCGGCAATATACTTCCACAGAACAGGTGTAGAGACGCCACAGTGAGGAATAACATACAGCATGGAGACACAACACTCTTCGATTGTACTACGTTATTCTACTGTATTCTCTATTCCGGCGCTCTGCTGCAGCCGCCACTGCGTCCGCGTAATGTCAGGTCGTCGCCGTTAAACTCGAGTGAACTACTCGACCAGCTAAGAGAACACCGCAATATGCTCGCTCACTCCCCTGGAACTGAAATTAGCCAGGCTGACTTCAGCACCAGAGTTAACGACCTGAAAGCGATCTATCGACAGTTGGGATGGTCATGCACCGACCTGCTGCAGGCCGCCACCGGCCCACTGACCACGGCAGAGTGCTCCAGGCTGCAACAAGCATTGCTGTCAGAAAGGGCACACAACAACGCACTTGATCAAATTGTGCAGAGTCACGATCTGCGACTGCTGGCTGTGGAAGGTATGTTACCACACATGTGGTACTACAAACCTATTCATTCGTTTGTATCAATATGAAAAGAAACGATATATAGCGCAGTGTAAAGGTCCATAAACAGGGTAAATGCATTCAGAATGACGTCACCAAAAGTAATATCGCTCATGACGATTCATCATAATATTATGGATATATTGTAACAATAAGAAAGAATGCCTATTAACAAAACTGTTTCAACAGAAAAACTGAATTAACCATTTCGTGATATAATTCCCTGTCGCGCAAATACACCGTTTCATTAACCATTATTCGAGTCACGTACGAACACAAAGATGTCGTTTTTTTGTATTAAATGAGACGTCAACTTCTGGCATAGTTGCAATTGACCTACTAATATGATGCTGTATGCTCCTGGATGAGTTCTAGACGTGACGTCCCAAGTCTATGACATATATAACTTGGCATATAAAGTCCATAGGCCATCCTGGATGATCTATTACATTCTGTTCGGCTACATTTGAGTGACAGTGATACAATAATTCTTTCAGGAGATGTTCGTGGACTCGATTCACGGGTGACTGGTACTGAAGATATGTATAGAAATATGCACTGTATATATACGAATATGTACGAATGTGCCTTATTGAAGGTAGTCCAACAGTTATAATAGTAGACATTTAAGTAGCTGTAACGTGTCTGAGTATCGTTATAGCCAGCAACCAAGAGTGAACACTACTATTTGAGTAGAAAGCAAACTAGAAGTAGAATACTTCACAACTGTACATTATCGTGTGAAGGTACAATATATGCAGTTGTCGAGATGTACATTTGCCATATCATGCAAAAATCGTGTGTTCATAAAAATCAAACTGGATGACTGACTAAATACGTTTCCTAGCTCACAACTATAAACATTCCACTCACATCAACATTCCGTTGGCCTACTTCGGCAACCGGCTTTTCGTTGCTTGCCAGATGTCGGAACGTAAAAGCTATTCCATACATTACTCAGTCGGTAGCCCCTTCTTATATATGCACAACTAAGTTTTGTTTTGTTTTTATTAAAGATACATGCAATTGTGGACGATGACATTATTATGGTTATAGCAGAAGTATATTTATATTTTTAGGAGGGTTGCGAGACACTGCGCTGAAAGTGACCGACTTGGGGCAGCAAGTGGACAGTGTGCAAAGCACAGTTGCCGGTGTGCAAGACACAGTGGATATTGTGCAAGGTAGGATAAAGATGTACATTAACATAAATATTCCATATCAACATGAACTTAAATGTGATATGCCAAAATTCAGTCATCCGAAACACAACTAGTTTAGTCCGCACTAATCGATCTTTCGTTGTATACCTGTAACACTGTCGATGACGTTGCCTCCTGCAAAGACAACGGTGATGCTTGAAGTGGATGTGTCAATAATAAAATTTAATTTCTTTATTTTCGCATCTCAATGACATTACAAATCTTCGTTTAACCGTCACAGGTTGTCTCTGGTGCGAACTCTGATCTATTCCACCCACCTACGGACTTTTTTTCCAAGTCACATATGTACTAGACCATGACGATATGTTCAAAATATATTTACACGTTTTATAATTATACTAATTTCATTAATGCTAGTATCCAGTGATTTACATAAAGAATTTAGTGTAAAGGTAACATACAAAATGTATTAGCAAATTTAGGACTTGTCATATAATATATATATATATATATATATATATTATATATATATATATATATATATATTTATATATACCACATAGGACATCAAGACCATAGGCCATTCTAGATGATCATTAACCTTCTCTTCTGCTACATTTGTGTGACAGTGATGCAATAATCTTTCAGGAGATGTTCGAGGACTCGATTCACGAGTGACTGGTGCCGAAGGTACGTAAAGAAACCTCAACTAACAGATTAGTAAATCATATTTATGTTTCTTATTGAAGGTAGGCCAACAGCTAAAATACTAATCATTTAAGAGGCGTATATGTGTCTGAGTATTGTCATAGCCAGCAACCAGTAGTGCACATTGCTATTTTTTTTTAACCAAACAAGAAGTGGAAGTCTAGACAACTATACATTATCTTGTGAGTGTAATATGTGTGCATTTGTTGAGTTGTGTGCATTTGCGATAACATGCAAGAATCGTGTATTCATGAAAAAAATCAAACTGAACGACTGACTAAATAAATTTCCTAGCTCGTAACTATAACAATTCCACTCTTATCGACATTTCGGCACATTCCGTTGGCCTACTTCGGCAACCGGCTTTTCGTTGCTAGCCAGAATTCGGAACGTAAAAGCTATTCCATACATTACTCAGTCGGTGGCCACTTCTTATCTATGCGTAACTAAGATTTAAATATTTTTTATATTAAAGATACATGCAATTGTGGATGATGATATTATTATGGTTATAGCAGAAGTATATTTATATTTTGTATTTATATTTTTAGGAGGGTTGCGAGACACTGCGCTGAAAGTGACCGACTTGGGGCAGCAAGTTGACAGTGTGCAAAGCACAGTTGCCGTTGTGGAAGACAGAGTGGATATTGTGCAAGGTAGGATAAAGATATACATAAACATAAATATTCCATATCAACATGAACTTAAATGTGATATGCCAAAATTCAGTCAACCGAAACACAACTAGTTTAGTCCGCACTAATCGATCTTTCGTTGTATACCTGTAACACTGTCGATGACGTTGCCTCCTGCAAAGACAATGGTGATGCTTGAAGTGGATGTGTCAATAATAAAAGTTAATTTCTTTATTTTCGCATCTCAATGACTTTACAAATCTTCGTTTAACCGTCACAGGTTGTCTCTGGTGCGAACTCTGATCTATTCCACCCACCTACGGACTTTTTTTCCAAGTCACATACGTACTAGACCATGACGATATGTTCAAAATTTATTTACACGTTTTATAATTATACTAATTTCATTAATGCTAGTATCCAGTGATTTACATAAAGAATTTAGTGTAAAGGTAACATACAAAATGTATTAGCAAATTTAGGACTTTATATAATATATATATATATATATATATATATATATATAATATTTATATATACCACATAGGACATCAAGACCATAGGCCATTCTAGATGATCATTAACCTTCTCTTCTGCTACATTTGTGTGACAGTGATGCAATAATCTTTCAGGAGATGTTCGAGGACTCGATTCACGAGTGACTGGTGCCGAAGGTACGTAAAGAAACCTCAACTAACAGATTAGTAAATCATATTTATGTTTCTTATTGAAGGTAGGCCAACAGCTAAAATACTAATCATTTAAGAGGCGTATATGTGTCTGAGTATTGTCATAGCCAGCAACCAGTAGTGCACGTTGCTATTTTTTTTTTAACCAAACAAGAAGTGGAAGTCTAGACAACTATACATTATCTTGTGAGTGTAATATGTGTGCATTTGTTGAGTTGTGTGCATTTGCGATAACATGCAAGAATCGTGTATTCATGAAAAAAATCAAACTGAACGACTGACTAAATAAATTTCCTAGCTCGTAACTATAACAATTCCACTCTTATCGACATTTCGGCACATTCCGTTGGCCTACTTCGGCAACCGGCTTTTCGTTGCTAGCCAGAATTCGGAACGTAAAAGCTATTCCATACATTACTCAGTCGGTGGCCACTTCTTATCTATGCGTAACTAAGATTTAAATATTTTTTATATTAAAGATACATGCAATTGTGGATGATGATATTATTATGGTTATAGCAGAAGTATATTTATATTTTGTATTTATATTTTTAGGAGGGTTGCGAGACACTGCGCTGAAAGTGACCGACTTGGGGCAGCAAGTTGACAGTGTGCAAAGCACAGTTGCCGTTGTGGAAGACAGAGTGGATATTGTGCAAGGTAGGATAAAGATATACATAAACATAAATATTCCATATCAACATGAACTTAAATGTGATATGCCAAAATTCAGTCAACCGAAACACAACTAGTTTAGTCCGCACTAATCGATCTTTCGTTGTATACCTGTAACACTGTCGATGACGTTGCCTCCTGCAAAGACAATGGTGATGCTTGAAGTGGATGTGTCAATAATAAAAGTTAATTTCTTTATTTTCGCATCTCAATGACTTTACAAATCTTCGTTTAACCGTCACAGGTTGTCTCTGGTGCGAACTCTGATCTATTCCACCCACCTACGGACTTTTTTTCCAAGTCACATACGTACTAGACCATGACGATATGTTCAAAATTTATTTACACGTTTTATAATTATACTAATTTCATTAATGCTAGTATCCAGTGATTTACATAAAGAATTTAGTGTAAAGGTAACATACAAAATGTATTAGCAAATTTAGGACTTGTCATATAATATATATATATATATATATATATATATATATATATTTATATATATAAACATAGGACATCAAGACCATAGGCCATTCTAGATGATCATTAACCTTCTCTTCTGCTACATTTGTGTGACAGTGATGCAATAATCTTTCAGGAGATGTTCGAGGACTCGATTCACGAGTGACTGGTGCCGAAGGTACGTAAAGAAACCTCAACTAACAGATTAGTAAATCATATTTATGTTTCTTATTGAAGGTAGGCCAACAGCTAAAATACTAATCATTTAAGAGGCGTATATGTGTCTGAGTATTGTCATAGCCAGCAACCAGTAGTGCACATTGCTATTTTTTTTTAACCAAACAAGAAGTGGAAGTCTAGACAACTATACATTATCTTGTGAGTGTAATATGTGTGCATTTGTTGAGTTGTGTGCATTTGCGATAACATGCAAGAATCGTGTATTCATGAAAAAAATCAAACTGAACGACTGACTAAATAAATTTCCTAGCTCGTAACTATAACAATTCCACTCTTATCGACATTTCGGCACATTCCGTTGGCCTACTTCGGCAACCGGCTTTTCGTTGCTAGCCAGAATTCGGAACGTAAAAGCTATTCCATACATTACTCAGTCGGTGGCCACTTCTTATCTATGCGTAACTAAGATTTAAATATTTTTTATATTAAAGATACATGCAATTGTGGATGATGATATTATTATGGTTATAGCAGAAGTATATTTATATTTTGTATTTATATTTTTAGGAGGGTTGCGAGACACTGCGCTGAAAGTGACCGACTTGGGGCAGCAAGTTGACAGTGTGCAAAGCACAGTTGCCGTTGTGGAAGACAGAGTGGATATTGTGCAAGGTAGGATAAAGATATACATAAACATAAATATTCCATATCAACATGAACTTAAATGTGATATGCCAAAATTCAGTCAACCGAAACACAACTAGTTTAGTCCGCACTAATCGATCTTTCGTTGTATACCTGTAACACTGTCGATGACGTTGCCTCCTGCAAAGACAATGGTGATGCTTGAAGTGGATGTGTCAATAATAAAAGTTAATTTCTTTATTTTCGCATCTCAATGACTTTACAAATCTTCGTTTAACCGTCACAGGTTGTCTCTGGTGCGAACTCTGATCTATTCCACCCACCTACGGACTTTTTTTCCAAGTCACATACGTACTAGACCATGACGATATGTTCAAAATTTATTTACACGTTTTATAATTATACTAATTTCATTAATGCTAGTATCCAGTGATTTACATAAAGAATTTAGTGTAAAGGTAACATACAAAATGTATTAGCAAATTTAGGACTTGTCATATAATATATATATATATATATATATATATATATATATATATATATATATTTATATATATCCACATAGGACATCAAGACCATAGGCCATTCTAGATGATCATTAACCTTCTCTTCTGCTACATTTGTGTGACAGTGATGCAATAATCTTTCAGGAGATGTTCGAGGACTCGATTCACGAGTGACTGGTGCCGAAGGTACGTAAAGAAACCTCAACTAACAGATTAGTAAATCATATTTATGTTTCTTATTGAAGGTAGGCCAACAGCTAAAATACTAATCATTTAAGAGGCGTATATGTGTCTGAGTATTGTCATAGCCAGCAACCAGTAGTGCACATTGCTATTTTTTTTTAACCAAACAAGAAGTGGAAGTCTAGACAACTATACATTATCTTGTGAGTGTAATATGTGTGCATTTGTTGAGTTGTGTGCATTTGCGATAACATGCAAGAATCGTGTATTCATGAAAAAAATCAAACTGAACGACTGACTAAATAAATTTCCTAGCTCGTAACTATAACAATTCCACTCTTATCGACATTTCGGCACATTCCGTTGGCCTACTTCGGCAACCGGCTTTTCGTTGCTAGCCAGAATTCGGAACGTAAAAGCTATTCCATACATTACTCAGTCGGTGGCCACTTCTTATCTATGCGTAACTAAGATTTAAATATTTTTTATATTAAAGATACATGCAATTGTGGATGATGATATTATTATGGTTATAGCAGAAGTATATTTATATTTTGTATTTATATTTTTAGGAGGGTTGCGAGACACTGCGCTGAAAGTGACCGACTTGGGGCAGCAAGTTGACAGTGTGCAAAGCACAGTTGCCGTTGTGGAAGACAGAGTGGATATTGTGCAAGGTAGGATAAAGATATACATAAACATAAATATTCCATATCAACATGAACTTAAATGTGATATGCCAAAATTCAGTCAACCGAAACACAACTAGTTTAGTCCGCACTAATCGATCTTTCGTTGTATACCTGTAACACTGTCGATGACGTTGCCTCCTGCAAAGACAACGGTGATGCTTGAAGTGGATGTGTCAATAATAAAATTTAATTTCTTTATTTTCGCATCTCAATGACATTACAAATCTTCGTTTAACCGTCACAGGTTGTCTCTGGTGCGAACTCTGATCTATTCCACTCACCTACGGACTTTTTTTCCAAGTCACATATGTACTAGACCATGACGATATGTTCAAAATTTATTTACACGTTTTATAATTATACTAATTTCATTAATGCTAGTATCCAGTGATTTACATAAAGAATTTAGTGTAAAGGTAACATACAAAATGTATTAGCAAATTTAGGACTTGTCATATAATATATATATATATATATATATATATATATATATATATATATATATACCATAGGACATCAAGACCATAGGCCATTCTAGATGATCATTAACCTTCTCTTCTGCTACATTTGTGTGACAGTGATGCAATAATCTTTCAGGAGATGTTCGAGGACTCGATTCACGAGTGACTGGTGCCGAAGGTACGTAAAGAAACCTCAACTAACAGATTAGTAAATCATATTTATGTTTCTTATTGAAGGTAGGCCAACAGCTAAAATACTAATCATTTAAGAGGCGTATATGTGTCTGAGTATTGTCATAGCCAGCAACCAGTAGTGCACATTGCTATTTTTTTTTTAACCAAACAAGAAGTGGAAGTCTAGACAACTATACATTATCTTGTGAGTGTAATATGTGTGCATTTGTTGAGTTGTTCATTTGCGATAACATGCAAGAATCGTGTATTCATGAAAAAAATCAAACTGAACGACTGACTAAATAAATTTCCTAGCTCGTAACTATAACAATTCCACTCTTATCGACATTTCGGCACATTCCGTTGGCCTACTTCGGCAACCGGCTTTTCGTTGCTAGCCAGAATTCGGAACGTAAAAGCTATTCCATACATTACTCAGTCGGTGGCCACTTCTTATCTATGCGTAACTAAGATTTAAATATTTTTTATATTAAAGATACATGCAATTGTGGATGATGATATTATTATGGTTATAGCAGAAGTATATTTATATTTTGTATTTATATTTTTAGGAGGGTTGCGAGACACTGCGCTGAAAGTGACCGACTTGGGGCAGCAAGTTGACAGTGTGCAAAGCACAGTTGCCGTTGTGGAAGACAGAGTGGATATTGTGCAAGGTAGGATAAAGATATACATAAACATAAATATTCCATATCAACATGAACTTAAATGTGATATGCCAAAATTCAGTCAACCGAAACACAACTAGTTTAGTCCGCACTAATCGATCTTTCGTTGTATACCTGTAACACTGTCGATGACGTTGCCTCCTGCAAAGACAATGGTGATGCTTGAAGTGGATGTGTCAATAATAAAAGTTAATTTCTTTATTTTCGCATCTCAATGACTTTACAAATCTTCGTTTAACCGTCACAGGTTGTCTCTGGTGCGAACTCTGATCTATTCCACCCACCTACGGACTTTTTTTCCAAGTCACATACGTACTAGACCATGACGATATGTTCAAAATTTATTTACACGTTTTATAATTATACTAATTTCATTAATGCTAGTATCCAGTGATTTACATAAAGAATTTAGTGTAAAGGTAACATACAAAATGTATTAGCAAATTTAGGACTTGTCATATAATATATATATATATATATATATATATATAAAAAATTTTATTTATATATACCACATAGGACATCAAGACCATAGGCCATTCTAGATGATCATTAACCTTCTCTTCTGCTACATTTGTGTGACAGTGATGCAATAATCTTTCAGGAGATGTTCGAGGACTCGATTCACGAGTGACTGGTGCCGAAGGTACGTAAAGAAACCTCAACTAACAGATTAGTAAATCATATTTATGTTTCTTATTGAAGGTAGGCCAACAGCTAAAATACTAATCATTTAAGAGGCGTATATGTGTCTGAGTATTGTCATAGCCAGCAACCAGTAGTGCACATTGCTTTTTTTAACCAAACAAGAAGTGGAAGTCTAGACAACTATACATTATCTTGTGAGTGTAATATGTGTGCATTTGTTGAGTTGTGTGCATTTGCGATAACATGCAAGAATCGTGTATTCATGAAAAAAATCAAACTGAACGACTGACTAAATAAATTTCCTAGCTCGTAACTATAACAATTCCACTCTTATCGACATTTCGGCACATTCCGTTGGCCTACTTCGGCAACCGGCTTTTCGTTGCTAGCCAGAATTCGGAACGTAAAAGCTATTCCATACATTACTCAGTCGGTGGCCACTTCTTATCTATGCGTAACTAAGATTTAAATATTTTTTATATTAAAGATACATGCAATTGTGGATGATGATATTATTATGGTTATAGCAGAAGTATATTTATATTTTGTATTTATATTTTTAGGAGGGTTGCGAGACACTGCGCTGAAAGTGACCGACTTGGGGCAGCAAGTTGACAGTGTGCAAAGCACAGTTGCCGTTGTGGAAGACAGAGTGGATATTGTGCAAGGTAGGATAAAGATATACATAAACATAAATATTCCATATCAACATGAACTTAAATGTGATATGCCAAAATTCAGTCAACCGAAACACAACTAGTTTAGTCCGCACTAATCGATCTTTCGTTGTATACCTGTAACACTGTCGATGACGTTGCCTCCTGCAAAGACAATGGTGATGCTTGAAGTGGATGTGTCAATAATAAAAGTTAATTTCTTTATTTTCGCATCTCAATGACTTTACAAATCTTCGTTTAACCGTCACAGGTTGTCTCTGGTGCGAACTCTGATCTATTCCACCCACCTACGGACTTTTTTTCCAAGTCACATATGTACTAGACCATGACGATATGTTCAAAATTTATTTACACGTTTTATAATTATACTAATTTCATTAATGCTAGTATCCAGTGATTTACATAAAGAATTTAGTGTAAAGGTAACATACAAAATGTATTAGCAAATTTAGGACTTGTCATATAATATATATATATATATATATATATATATATATATATATATATATATATATATATCCAAATAGGACATCAAGACCATAGGCCATTCTAGATGATCATTAACCTTCTCTTCTGCTACATTTGTGTGACAGTGATGCAATAATCTTTCAGGAGATGTTCGAGGACTCGATTCACGAGTGACTGGTGCCGAAGGTACGTAAAGAAACCTCAACTAACAGATTAGTAAATCATATTTATGTTTCTTATTGAAGGTAGGCCAACAGCTAAAATACTAATCATTTAAGAGGCGTATATGTGTCTGAGTATTGTCATAGCCAGCAACCAGTAGTGCACGTTGCTATTTTTTTTTTAACCAAACAAGAAGTGGAAGTCTAGACAACTATACATTATCTTGTGAGTGTAATATGTGTGCATTTGTTGAGTTGTGTGCATTTGCGATAACATGCAAGAATCGTGTATTCATGAAAAAAATCAAACTGAACGACTGACTAAATAAATTTCCTAGCTCGTAACTATAACAATTCCACTCTTATCGACATTTCGGCACATTCCGTTGGCCTACTTCGGCAACCGGCTTTTCGTTGCTAGCCAGAATTCGGAACGTAAAAGCTATTCCATACATTACTCAGTCGGTGGCCACTTCTTATCTATGCGTAACTAAGATTTAAATATTTTTTATATTAAAGATACATGCAATTGTGGATGATGATATTATTATGGTTATAGCAGAAGTATATTTATATTTTGTATTTATATTTTTAGGAGGGTTGCGAGACACTGCGCTGAAAGTGACCGACTTGGGGCAGCAAGTTGACAGTGTGCAAAGCACAGTTGCCGTTGTGGAAGACAGAGTGGATATTGTGCAAGGTAGGATAAAGATATACATAAACATAAATATTCCATATCAACATGAACTTAAATGTGATATGCCAAAATTCAGTCAACCGAAACACAACTAGTTTAGTCCGCACTAATCGATCTTTCGTTGTATACCTGTAACACTGTCGATGACGTTGCCTCCTGCAAAGACAATGGTGATGCTTGAAGTGGATGTGTCAATAATAAAAGTTAATTTCTTTATTTTCGCATCTCAATGACTTTACAAATCTTCGTTTAACCGTCACAGGTTGTCTCTGGTGCGAACTCTGATCTATTCCACCCACCTACGGACTTTTTTTCCAAGTCACATACGTACTAGACCATGACGATATGTTCAAAATTTATTTACACGTTTTATAATTATACTAATTTCATTAATGCTAGTATCCAGTGATTTACATAAAGAATTTAGTGTAAAGGTAACATACAAAATGTATTAGCAAATTTAGGACTTGTCATATAATATATATATATATATATATATATATATATATATATATATATATATTTATATATACCACATAGGACATCAAGACCATAGGCCATTCTAGATGATCATTAACCTTCTCTTCTGCTACATTTGTGTGACAGTGATGCAATAATCTTTCAGGAGATGTTCGAGGACTCGATTCACGAGTGACTGGTGCCGAAGGTACGTAAAGAAACCTCAACTAACAGATTAGTAAATCATATTTATGTTTCTTATTGAAGGTAGGCCAACAGCTAAAATACTAATCATTTAAGAGGCGTATATGTGTCTGAGTATTGTCATAGCCAGCAACCAGTAGTGCACATTGCTATTTTTTTTTAACCAAACAAGAAGTGGAAGTCTAGACAACTATACATTATCTTGTGAGTGTAATATGTGTGCATTTGTTGAGTTGTGTGCATTTGCGATAACATGCAAGAATCGTGTATTCATGAAAAAAATCAAACTGAACGACTGACTAAATAAATTTCCTAGCTCGTAACTATAACAATTCCACTCTTATCGACATTTCGGCACATTCCGTTGGCCTACTTCGGCAACCGGCTTTTCGTTGCTAGCCAGAATTCGGAACGTTAAAGCTATTCCATACATTACTCAGTCGGTGGCCACTTCTTATCTATGCGTAACTAAGATTTAAATATTTTTTATATTAAAGATACATGCAATTGTGGATGATGATATTATTATGGTTATAGCAGAAGTATATTTATATTTTGTATTTATATTTTTAGGAGGGTTGCGAGACACTGCGCTGAAAGTGACCGACTTGGGGCAGCAAGTTGACAGTGTGCAAAGCACAGTTGCCGTTGTGGAAGACAGAGTGGATATTGTGCAAGGTAGGATAAAGATATACATAAACATAAATATTCCATATCAACATGAACTTAAATGTGATATGCCAAAATTCAGTCAACCGAAACACAACTAGTTTAGTCCGCACTAATCGATCTTTCGTTGTATACCTGTAACACTGTCGATGACGTTGCCTCCTGCAAAGACAACGGTGATGCTTGAAGTGGATGTGTCAATAATAAAATTTAATTTCTTTATTTTCGCATCTCAATGACATTACAAATCTTCGTTTAACCGTCACAGGTTGTCTCTGGTGCGAACTCTGATCTATTCCACTCACCTACGGACTTTTTTTCCAAGTCACATATGTACTAGACCATGACGATATGTTCAAAATTTATTTACACGTTTTATAATTATACTAATTTCATTAATGCTAGTATCCAGTGATTTACATAAAGAATTTAGTGTAAAGGTAACATACAAAATGTATTAGCAAATTTAGGACTTGTCATATAATATATATATATATATATATATATATATATATATATATCCATCTTCTGGCTTGTCCAATCATGTCTATGATCTTTGTCTTTTCTCTTACCCAGATGTTTGTTTTCCTGGCCGAGTTTGTGATGTTTGGCGTACTCCTTTCCATCTTTGTTTGTGTGGCTGCTAGCTTGTTGTTTGCTTGGCTGTTGACTGGAGCAGTAGCATTTTGCTCCTCACCCGCTAATGGTGTTAGTCAGCTCTGCATCGAGCCGACATGTCAAGTGTTGTGTTGACAATGTGGCGGACTTCGTCAGATAAAGTACCATAGTTGAGGCGTCCCAGTTGCGAATGTAGACATCACCGTTGATTGTTCTAATTTGGGCGATATGGGACGAGTTACCAGTCTAATCTCCTCCCGAACAGACAGTGACTTGTCGAGAATTGAGACATTGTACTTGCGAGCATCCCACGTACTATTTTGAATCAGCCTCCTGCGACGATTAAGAACCGGCATGGAGGGTGACGGTGACAATGCAAGCGGCCTGGGCAACTTCAAACTAGATTCCGGTGCCGATGTAACTATCACAGCAGTCCGTTTACACCAAACTGACGAGTCCGGGTGTCCAGCTAGCGTGTTTAGCGTTAGTCGGTCAGTCATCGACGGTCAAGCGCTGTTCTACAGAGTAATCGTTGCCAAGACTACGGACAACCTGCTCAGTATTAACGTCGCAGTGAAGATGGGTTTCATGAAACGAGCCTATGTTGATGAAATTCAAGACGTCTACGAGGACATATGCATCTTACATTGTGACCCGGTGAAGATCTTATTACGGGACAACACAACTCCATACAGTGTATGCACCGCAACACGGGTGCCAATTCCACTGTTACCTCAAGTCGAAGTGGAACTGCGAGGCATTGATGACAATGGAATTACAGAAAGAGTCACAGAGCCAATAGATTGGTGTGCGCCAATGATTCCGGTAATGAGACGGAAAAAGACAAGATGCGCATTTGTGTCGACCTAAGACGCCAGAACGTGAGAAACGCTGTTTACCTATCTTGGACGATGTGCTGTGCTACACATATTGACAGGCTCGACAGTCTTCTCGAAACTGGACTGGATTTTTGCCGATCCCGTTAGACCCAGGAAGCAAACAATTGACAATCTTCATAACACCTTTCAGCCCTTACTGTTTCCGGAGACTCCCGCTCGGTATTACAAGCATGCCGGAAATCTTACAAGACAATATGGAACAGCTACTCCAATGTCAACCAGGAGTGGAAGTCATTATGGATGACATTATCATACACGGAGAAACGCGAGCCAAGCACGACGAACATTACGAAAATGTTCCCCGAGTAATCCGGGCATCTTGACTGAAGCTGAACAAAGATGCTGAGACAGTCCAAATTAGTCTTCATGGGCAATCTCATCAGTAAGGATGGCCTGGAGTCAGATCCTCAGAAAGTGGATGCAATTTGCAAGATGTACGCACCAGGGAACGTGACCGAGCTACGCAGGTTGTTGGGATGGCCAACTATCTGTATCGCTTCATCCCAGATCTATCGACAGTACTCAAACCTCTAACTGATTTACTGAAGTCGGATACGTCATGGATTTGGAATACAAACCAAGAGCAAGCATTCCAATAAATGACGATCGTGGTGACAGCGTTTCCAGTACTCGCATTCTACCGCCCAAACTGCAGACAAGGACGCGTGAGAAATGTGCAAGATATCTTGTAGGGTTAAAGTCATTCACTCTCTAAACAGATCATAAGCCATTGATCACAATCATCAACTCCCAAGTTCTAGACAAGGCGCCAATCCGATGTCAACATCTACTGATGAAACTGATGCGTTTCAGCATCTCTGCAAAGTACGTTCCTGGGAAAGAGGTAACTGTTGCTGACACCCAGAACTCGACTAGAGAGCACAGATATACCTGACATAGAGCGTGAGATACAAGTTCACGTCGACGCAGCGCTGAAGAGTAAACCAATATATCTACAGAAATTAACGCAAATCAAGCAGGAGACGGCAACAAATGAACAGCTACAAATAGCTATGAGATACTTCAAACATGGCTGGCCAGAACATGCAAGAAATGTACCGGTCCAGATACACGGTCTATGCCGTGCACGCCTTCAACTGTCTGTTTTTGACGATACATTGACTTGGCAATAGGATTATGATACCAACCACGCTACGACCTGACATCATTAGGAAAAGCCACGAAGGACCTATGGGGATCAACAAATACATCAAGGGCAAAGTGACAGAGTGCAATTTTTTTTTATAGAGAACCAACAGTCAACACAAAGAGCCGTTGTTGACAACACCACTGCTGCCAAACCTTGGAAACGCACAGGCGCAAACCTTTGTGAATAATGAAGGCAGAAGTACCTAGTTGTGGGTGACTACTACTTGAGATACATTAAGATAGCACACCTCACAAGCATGACAAGTGCACACACAATTCTGAAACTGAAGTACATGATTGCTCACTGGGATATCCCGGACGACATCGTCACAAACGTGAACTTGTACGGAACTCAGTTCTCCTCGGACGAGTTCCGAATCTTCGCAGAGACGTACGGATTCGGGCACACGACGTCTAGTCCATGTCAGCTGATTATGGGACGCCAAATCCAAACTGGGATCCCAACATTGGAGACAAAATCTTCCCCAGTGGCCCACCAAGAAGGAAATAGAGCAGAATGACAAGTACGCAAAAACAAATTATCGTGTCTACTAAGACCGGCGCCACGGAGCACGACGTCTGCCGAACTACGACCGGGAGACCAGGTCCTAGTCAAACGCGATGATGAAAAACAATGGGGGAGACCTTGAGTCCTGGTGAAACAATGCATGGAACCACGATCTTACCTCGTGCAGACGTCACAAGGCACGATAAGAAGGAACAGAAGACACCTACAACGTGTCCCGACCTCGTCCCAACTAAACTCCGATATATGACATATCGACACCCATCAAGGATGCTTTTGAGCCGGTCGCAACCACAAATCCGACGGAAACACTTGTCGTACAACTAGTACCACCAGGTGAAGTGGCAGCAGACCCTTACGCAACCAGAAGTGCAAACCAGCTCGAATTAGCTATACCTAGCTACAGCTGTGAACTCACTTACTGAGTCAGAATAATCATCGAGTCACTACTACGACAACAGAGTAGCCCACCTCTGTATTCGTTTAGAGGAGCCCATTTAGAGTAGTCTATCTGAGCTAGGCATGTTTGTTCTATCTATGAAATACTAATCGACAATATGTCACTTTGCGATAATTATCCAGACACTGAAACGTCACCAAGGACATTACTAATTTGCAGAACATTATCCGGAGAGACATTTCGGCAATTTACTAATAACTCAAAGATGGGAGATGTCTTGTGTGTCGTATAAGGTATCCCCTGACATTATCCATACTTGAATTAATAAGCAGCTGTCTTGTGTGTCGTATAAGGTATCCCCTGACATTATCTATACTTGAATTAACAACCGCTCCCGAGAGAGCACGTGTTAGCCTCTTCCCGCGCAACCAATAGCAAAGTAGCCGCTAGTGTTTTCTTTTCGCTAATAAACATTCGTTATACACATATACGTTGTATTTATCAAAGCTGCATGTATGTGACGTTGGGTCTTTCACGTAGCGTGGTAAGTGGAAGGAAGTGGAAATCGCCCCACAATATTGGTTAAGCAAAGATTTAACAAGATTTAACAAGATTGCCACCTAGAGATCAACTCTAGATGGCAGGTGGACTAGGAAGCCATTTGGCTGATCGAGAGTCCAACCTATCTATCTAAGTATACCCCGCCCTTCTTAGGTATATGTCAATTTTAGTTTTAAATATATTAACACTACTACTCATCTTGTAAATGCTGTCTATCTGCATCACTTTTAATTTTCCTAAACACTTTTGTGTCGTCCGCAAACTGCAACACCTTGCTTGTTATGTCATCATCCAAATCATTGATATATATTAAGAATAAAATAGGTCCCAGTACTGATCCCTGCGGTACTCCACTCAAAACCGCTTTCCACTTTGAAACCTCCCCATCAACTACTACTCTTTGTCTTCTATCAATAAGCCATTTTTCTATCCAGTTGATCATTCCATTTCCTATGCCATGGGCCTTTAGTTTAAGTAGTAGTCTTTGGTGTGGCACTTTGTCAAAGGCTTTTTTAAAATCTAAGTAGAATCCCTCATCTAGCCACTTTGTGACATCTTCCAAAAAACATAACATATTTGTTAAGCATGACCTCGCTTTTAAAAACCCATGTTGAGATGGGTTTATCAATTTATTTTTAACAAGAAAATCAACCAGGTGATCTTTAATTAGTCTTTCTAATAGTTTGCAAATCACCGATGTTAAACTCACTGGTCTATAGTTCTCTGACTTGTTTCTCGAACCTTTTTTAAATAATGGTATAATGTTTGCCTTTCCACAACGGAAATATTCCCTTCTCTAATGCAAATTTAACCTGTT
>JAODUO010003579.1:0-10300 GCA_025642075.2 Ridgeia piscesae | reverse complement strand
GTTGTTTTGCTTGTGTTTTTGGGGGATTGGTCAAAATCAAACATTGGGATTTTTACAACCCCCTGAAGATTGCTTCACAAAAATTTAATTTTTTAAATTATTTTAAAAATTTTTTGCTTCCCCAGGGCAGAGTTAATTGGAGAATTTTTTGTAAAAAAAATTTTTTTTTTTAAACACAAATTCCTTCAAAATTCGCTCTGCCTTTTGGGGGCAAATAATTTTTTAAATTTTTTTAAAAAAAATTTAAATTATGTAAAGGCAAATCTTTCTTAGGCTAGTAAAAACCCAAATGTTTGATTTAGCAGAATTTAAACAAATCACACAGAAAACAACTGGTCACAATTTCTTGAAAATTTTTAAAATTTTGGGCTTTAAATAAATAAATAAAATTCTCAAATAAAAAAATTCAAATCTTTAAATTTAAAAAAAAATTTAAATCAAAAAAATAAATCAAATAAATAAAAAAATTCAAATCAAACCATTATGTCCTTAAAAAAAGTAAAACAATAATTTTTACTTAAAATATTGGAGGTAACAAAAAAGCAAAAACTTCCAAAATTAAAACAAAGAAAATTTCAACCAAAAAATAAAAAACTATTTACACAAAAATTCTAGGGGACAAAAAACTTTCAAAACGAATTACAATAAACGGTTTTCCCTTTAACAAAAGTATTTTAAGAAGTGGGCCGGGAAAAACCCATACAAAAACGGGGTTTTAAATTTTTTATGGTAAATTTTTTCAGACCCCGGTTAGGTACCAAACTTGAAAAAAACAAAAATTTTTCAAACCTTTAGGTTTTCATTGGAATTTTGGGTAATAAAACCTTAACGATACAAATAACATAATGTTACTTTAAATATAAGGAAAAAAGGGAAATACTTCCAAGGGAAAGATGAACGGGACATTCAATTTTTTTATTTCCACTGCAAAGGGTGGGTTTTGGTTTCCCGGGGAAGTTTCGGGTTGTTAGAAAATGGGAGGTTTTTTCAAAACCCAAATTTGGACCAAGCCGGCCGTAAATTTCAGGGAAGATTCACGAGGATAAACGATGATTATCGCGGCCGGGACTTTGTTGTCCTAACTCCCTCTCTTGTGCTGCCCCTCCCTGCCCCCCCAATCCACCTATCTCTGTTGCATTCTCTGCCCCACCATTCCGGCTTGCCTGGTCTCATTCCCCCCTTCCTTTCCCTTTTGAATCAAAATCTTTTGTAGAGAAGCACGAAACCGGAAGCATTCGAATTTAAAACAACCCTCAGGCAGGTAAAACGTTTTTAAAAAAAAAAAGAACTTAAAATTCCAAATTTTTGGGCCCCAAACCCCTGGATTAAATATTTCAATCAAAAATTTTTTTGTATTACAGTCCCCTAAAAATTCCCCAAAAAATTTGAAAAAAGACCTCCAAAAACATTGGAATAAGGCATCTAAGCACACGTATAGGCACCCAATAGCCAACCTTGGAAAAGAAAAAAAATAAAATTTAAAGTAAAAAAAGGAATTTTTTCACCCAAAAAGCCCCACCTTGTAATAAAGCCACTTTTAATCAGGCAACTGAACGCACACTTTTAGGCCCTGAAAAGGGCCTCTTTAAAGGGGGCCCAAACTGAAACACTTCCCTCAAGCCAAGGACAGCCCACCTCCTAGGCCCCCTTTGGGGTTTTAATTTTTAATCCCTTTAAAAGGGGGGGGCCACCCTTGTAGAAGGCATGTCCAGTCAACGATTGCAAGCTACATAGCTCCCAGAATGCAATGGGATGTTGTGTTTTACACAACCGGAAGTAATGGACGTCTTATGTTTCGTTGCGGGTGCGTCCACCTTTCAGGGAAGCCATCAGCGAGCGATCAAACAGATGCACTTTATTCGCTGGCCGGACTTTGGTTGTCCTGAGAACTCGGACGCGCTGCTTGACTTTGTGCGTGACGTCCGAATGCACCTGCCCCGCGGCGACAAATGCCATGGGCCTATACTCGTGAATTGCAGGTTAGAGCATGCGTGCCGGCCAGCCAATGTCCAGGGCTTGACCAGTGGTCAGTCACTCATCCTGTGCCGTATGTCCACTGCATGCAACCATCACATGTAGAAGTATGCAGCGTCCACTCAGCATGTCCAAGTTCTGAAATGTTTAATGAGCAAGCCTGGCTTCATGGTCATGGCCTTGGTAATACAGTCACCTCACAATCAAGGCGACACCTTGGTAATACATTCACCTCACAATCAAGGCCACACCTTGGTAATACAGTCACCTCACAATCAAGGCCACACCTTGGTAATACAGTCACCTCACAATCAAGGCCACACCTTGGTAATACAGTCACCTCACAATCAAGGCCACACCTTGGCAATACAGCCACCTCTCAATCAAGGCCACACCTTGGTAATACAGTCACCTCACAATCAAGGCCACACCTTGGTAATACAGTCACCTCCCCCAATCAAGGTCACACCTTGGTAATACAGTCACCTCACAATCAAGGCCACACCTTGGTAATACAGCCACCTCTCAATCAAGGTCACACCTTGGTAATACAGTCACCTCACAATCAAGGCCACACCTTGGTAATACAGTCACCTCACAATCAAGGCCACACCTTGGTAATACAGTCACTTCACAATCAAGGCCACACCTTGGTAATACAGTCACCTCACCATCAAGCCCACACCTTGGTAATACAGTCACCTCACAATCAAGGCCACACCTTGGTAATGCAGCCACCTCACCATCAAGGCCACACCTTGTTAATACAGCCACCTCACAATCAAGGCTACACCTTGGTAATACAGTCACCTCTCAATCAAGGTCATACTTTGGTAATACAGCCACCTTTCAATCAAGGCCACACCTTGGTAAACGAATGAATCACATATTCATTTGGGGCAGTTACATTCCGTCTATGCGTGATGGATGTCATGACCAGATGACTCAGCCTGCAGTGTATTGACACCTGGCCACCAGGTGGCACTGTGATCACACTGATGTACTAACGAGGGCACAGAACATGCACACGCATGCGTGCATATATGTGTGTGTTTGTGTGTGCACGTTTATTAATTTGTTAATTATGAGCATGTTTGCTTGCACTAATAACAAGAAGTTTTACTTTGTAGATATCAGCAAGGAGTTGATTTGATTTGCCGAGCACGTTCTTGCATGTTGACAATAAACATCTGTGGCTGTTCCAACACATGCAGCTACCCCCTCCCCCCAGACATCGTTTGTAAATGTTACATCATCCCTAGAATGTAAACTGGTGAAGTGTTTGTAATTTGTGATCATAACATTACATTTCCTAGTACATTTTTACGTATCTTCTGCCTTGGTGTATAAAATGTTTAGTTTTCTTAAATCTTTCCATGGCATAGTTTATATAGTGAAGTCCACCATTTGTGTGATGAATTCAAAAATCCATCAAATTGCAGGAAAACCCCCAGACATTCTCAAACGATCTGACAAAATTTCATAATTATCATACTGTTTATACTCTCTGACACACCATCATTAAAAGCACACATTTTATTTTAAACCTTTATACCAGCAGTGGGTGGGGATGCAAGCAGGTGTTGGAACAGCCCTCCATTGACCACACTGGTGCCCCCTGTTGGTGCATGTTGTTACTAGTAATATTTTGGCATGTGTAGGGTCAAATGACACGGATGATCAAACAGTTCCACTTCAATGCATGGAATGATTTTGGTTGTCCGTCTACGACTGAAGTCATGCTCAACTTTGTCTGTGTCGTCCGATCGCATGTTCGGCCGAACTTCAAAGGACCAATTATAGTTCACTGCAGGTATGGTCTGGTATCCATCCTACACCGAAACTATTCTCACTGGTAGGAGTGATTTCAATCAGTGTCAATGAACAGTTTAAAATTGCACGGTTAAAAATATCAAAACGTAATTCAACTTATTGTTACTTATTAAATATTCAATTGTAATAGTAAGAAAATCATGAAAATTGTCAAGGGTGAATCACAAAATTAGTTAGTATCACTATATTGATTATGTAATAAATGTGTAAATGTGAATTTTATTTTGTATATTATCTCAAGAGGGACAGAACAGCTATACAAGTCACATGACACCTGCTTTGTTCTTTCACTCTGGTCATGTGATGCACAGACTTATTCATTTCAACAAATCAGTCGTAGTGCAAAGACGTTATGTGGCAACAACTTGTGAAAATTACTGAAATAATGAAAGGTATTCAGTACAAATAGAACAAAATATATTGTATATGATTTTATAAACAAAGTTTACACATTACTGAAATAATGAAAGGTATTCAGTACAAATAGAACAAAATATATTGTATATGATTTTATAAACAAAGTTTACACATTACTGAAATAATGAAAGGTATTCAGTACAAATAGAACAAAATATATTGTATATGATTTTATAAACAAAGTTTACACATTACTGAAATAATGAAAGGTATTCAGTACAAATAGAACAAAATATATTGTATATGATTTTATAAACAAAGTTTACACATTACTGAAATAATGAAAGGCATTCAGTACAAATAGAACAAAATATATTGTATATGATTTTATAAACAAAGTTTACACATTACTGAAATAATGAAAGGTATTCAGTACGTATAAAAATAGATAACATTATTTGTGTGTAGGTTTCTGTCACATATTGCGCTGGTATTAAATTAATTTAGTTAAACCATGCTTTGTTAAATGCATGAATCATGCCTTGATTGATCACCATTTGCACAGCTAGTGGTGGGTAGACTGCCTAGAGATGTCATCTGTATCTTTGTTATCAATAGGTGTGTAGCATTACTAATCCCAAAACACAATATGATTGAAATTTTTATTTCTTAATTTGCTAAACAACATGGTTTTACTATATGGCCCTGAACAGTGATAGAATTTTCAACAATGTTGGGCCCAAAACTTAAACAAATCATATGTTTGTGACAAATATTTATTTCTGTTTTTTCCAAACAATCTAATGTACCTATAACTCCTAAGGCATTAGCAGTGAATTGCAAAATAATTCCTTCAGAAATCACATTTAAATTATGCACAACATATTTGCCAAAAACTTGCATTTATGTAAAATTTACGAACACTATGTCGTCATGCTATCATGAAGTAGTGGACTATACAAATGTGACGTCATGTGATAATGATATGTGCTGTTTCAGCGCTGGCGTTGGTCGGACTGGTACCTTTATATGTGTCGACCATCTACTCCAGCACATTCGCGACTACGACGGCATCAACGTCTTTGGCATGGTGCTGGAGATGCGACAATACCGGTGCAACATGGTGCAGACTGAGGTAGAGTTACCTACTCACGTAGTTGTTTGAAAGGTGGAGAGAACGTTAGGTTACTTAATTCACTTTAAAGGTCTTGATTTAAGAAGAAGTTGTCTGCTACATATTTGTTTACTGACATAGTGTTCTAAAGACTAGAATACAGTTATTGATGGTAAACTATCAAGCAGGGCTGTATGTCTTTTCTTGTAGGACCAGTAATACAGTTACTGACGGTGTACTATCAAGCAGTGTTTTCATGTAGGACCAGTAATACAGTTACTGACGGTGTACTATCAAGCAGTGTTCCATGTGTTCTTGTAGGACCAGTAATACAGTTACTGATGAGATACTATCAAGCAGTGTTCTGTGTTTTCTTGTAGGACCAGTAATACAGTTACTGACGGTGTACTATCAAGCAGTGTTCCATGTTTTCTTGTAGGACCAGTAATACAGTTACTGACGGTGTACTATCAAGTAGTGTTCTGTGTTTTCTTGTAGGACCAGTAATACAGTTACTGACGGTGTACTATCAAGCAGTGTTTTCATGTAGGACCAGTAATACAGTTACTGACGGTGTACTATCAAGCAGTGTTCCATGTTTTCTTGTTGGACCAGTAATACAGTTACTGATGAGATACTATCAAGCAGTGTTCTGTGTTTTCTTGTAGGACCAGTAATACAGTTACTGATGAGATACTATCAAGCAGTGTTCTGTATTTTCTTGTAAGACCAGTAATACAGTTACTGATGAGATACTATCAAGCAGTGTTCCATGTTTTCTTGTAGGACCAGTAATACAGTTACTGATGGTGTACTATCAAGCAGTGTTCCATGTTTTCTTGTAGGACCAGTAATACAGTTACTGACGGTGTACTATCAAGCAGTGTTCTGTGTTTTCTTGTAGGACCAGTAATACAGTTACTGACGGTGTACTATCAAGTAGTGTTCTGTGTTTTCTTGTAGGACCAGTAATACAGTTACTGACGGTGTACTATCAAGTAGTGTTCTGTGTTTTCTTGTAGGACCAGTAATACAGTTACTGACGGTGTACTATCAAGTAGTGTTCTGTGTTTTCTTGTAGGACCAGTAATACAGTTACTGATGGTGTACTATCAAGTAGTGTTCTGTGTTTTCTTGTAGGACCAGTAATACAGTTACTGACGGTGTACTATCAAGTAGTGTTCTGTGTTTTCTTGTAGGACCAGTAATACAGTTACTGACGGTGTACTATCAAGTAGTGTTCTGTGTTTTCTTGTAGGACCAGTAATACAGTTACTGACGGGTGTACTATCAAGTAGTGTTCTGTGTTTTCTTGTAGGACCAGTAATACAGTTACTGACGGTGTACTATCAAGAAATGTTCTGTGTTTTTTCCAAAAACAGTTTTAAATGTATTAAACTGGTTTTTTTAAAAAGAAACAAAAGGGGAACAACTGCTTTTTTTGTAACCGTTCAGTTTTAATTTTAATAACTGTTTTTTTCGAAAACCAGAAACATTTCTTTATAGTGACCTATAATATTTCTGGTTTTCGAAAACCAGAAACCCCGCGATGGTGACACCGTGGTTTTTGTTGGGCCCCCTTTTGGGAAACCGGGAAACATTTCTGATGAGAAAACAAGCCCGTTTCTTGTTTCAAAAACCAAAAATAAACTTTATGAGTTACAACCGTTTCTTTTTTCTTTTAACAAAAAAACAGACTATTGACTTTCAAAATAGTGTTTTGGTCTTTAAAACCAAAATACAAACTGATGAAACTACAAGCATGTTCTTTTTTCGGGAACCAAAAAAAGCATGGAACATCAAGCCCTGTTCTTGTTTTTTTTGGTCCTAAAACAGGAAAATGTTTTGTACACATCAGTTTCTGTTTTGGGCTTTAAAAAAAAATACAGAAAACTGCTTATAGGGTTTTTTTCAAACAGTAAACGTTTTTACGGGTCCCACAAGAAAACCAGAACACTTCTGAAATTTTCTATCGGTTTCTTGTTGCTTTGGGTAAACAAGCATGGAACAAAAGCTTGTTTTCTTGGGGGAACCCTAAAAACACTGCTTATGAATTTCGGGTCGTAACCTTAAAAATTTTTCAAGGACACTACTTGTTTTTGGGGACCCCCCCAATAAAAGTTTTTGCATTACTAAGCACTGGTTTTTTTGTAACCGTAATAATTCTGCCGGGTTTCAGGGAAAAAACAAAAATGCTTGTTTTTTTAAAACCCGTTCCCAAAATGGGGCACTTTTTTTTTGGTTTAACCCGGAATACAGGGACACTGCCCCTAAGCAGGTTTTGGTTTCCCTTTAGGCCTACATTAAAACACTGCTTGGGGAATCCCAAGAAAAAGCCCAAAAGAAAAAAATCCCCCCCTTTTAATTTAACCATTCTTATTCAAAGTCTTTAGAACACTATGTCAGTAAACAAATATGTAGCAGACAACTTCTTCTTAAATCAAGACCTTTAAAGTGAATTAAGTAACCTAACGTTCTCTCCACCTTTCAAACAACTACGTGAGTAGGTAACTCTACCTCAGTCTGCACCATGTTGCACCGGTATTGTCGCATCTCCAGCACCATGCCAAAGACGTTGATGCCGTCGTAGTCGCGAATGTGCTGGAGTAGATGGTCGACACATATAAAGGTACCAGTCCCCCCCGTTTTTACGTCACATTTGTATAGTCCACTACTTCATGATAGCATGACGACATAGTGTTCGTAAATTTTACACAAATGCAAATTTTTGGCAAATATGTTGTGCATAATTTAAATGTGATTTCTGAAGGAATTATTTTGCAATTCACTGCTAATGCCTTAGGAGTTATAGGTACATTAGATTGTTTGGAAAAAACAGAAATAAATATTTGTCACAAACATAAGATTTGTTTAAGTTTTGGGCCCAACATTGTTGAAAATTCTATCACTGTTCAGGGCCATATAGTAAAACCATGTTGTTTAGCAAATTAAGAAATAAAAATTTCAATCATATTGTATTTTGGGATTAGTAATGCTACACAACTATTGATAACAAAGATACAGATGACATCTCTAGGCAGTCTACCCACCACTAGCTGTGCAAATGGTGATCAATCAAGGCATGATTCATGCATTTAACAAAGCATGGTTTAACTAAATTAATTTAATACCAGCGCAATATGTGACAGAAAACTACACACAAATAATGTTATCTATTTTTATACGTACTGAATACCTTTCATTATTTCATAATGGTAAATTTTTTTTTCATATACAATATTTTTTTTATTTTCTAACCCCAAATTTTTTCAGTTTTAAACTTTGTTTTAAAAAATTATCTATTTTTTTCGTACTGAATACCTTTCATTATTTCAGTAATGTGTAAACTTTGTTTATAAAATCATATACAATATATTTTGTTCTATTTGTACTGAATACCTTTCATTATTTCAGTAATGTGTAAACTTTGTTTATAAAATCATATACAATATATTTTGTTCTATTTGTACTGAATACCTTTCATTATTTCAGTAATGTGTAAACTTTGTTTATAAAATCATATACAATATATTTTGTTCTATTTGTACTGAATCCTTTCATTATTTCAGTAATTTTAAATTTTAAAATTTTCACTGACTGATTTTTGAAAAAAGTCTGGCATCCTGACCGGTAAAGAAAAAAGGGGTTCTTGTTGAACCTTTTTTTTTGAGATAATATACAAAATAAAATTCACATTTACACATTTATTACATAATCAATATAGTGATACTAACTAATTTTGTGATTCACCCTTGACAATTTTCATGATTTTCTTACTATTACAATTGAATATTTAATAAGTAACAATAAGTTGAATTACGTTTTGATATTTTTAACCGTGCAATTTTAAACTGTTCATTGACACTGATTGAAATCACTCCTACCAGTGAGAATAGTTTCGGTGTAGGATGAATTAAAAAACCAAAAAACCTGCAAAATGGGAAATTTTTTATGGTCTTTGACCCAACATGCCAAAAAACAGAAAAAATGCACCAACAGGGGGCACCAGTGTGGTCAATGGAGGGCTGTTCCAACACCTGCTTGCATCCCCACCCACTGCTGGTATAAAGGTTTAAAATAAAATGTGTGCTTTTAATGATGGTGTGTCAGAGAGTATAAACAGTATGATAATTATGAAATTTTGTCAGATCGTTTGAGAATGTCTGGGGGTTTTCCTGCAATTTGATGGATTTTTGAATTCATCACACAAATGGTGGCCCCTAATAAAATCCAAAAAAAGCTCATTTTAACACCCAAAGTATAAAAATGTAAAATAAGGAAAAAAAAAAAGTTTTAAATTTAAAGATTCAAAAAAATTCATAGCTGCATGTGTTGGAACAGCCACAGATGTTTATTGTCAACATGCAAGAACGTGCTCGGCAAATCAAATCAACTCCTTGCTGATATCTACAAAGTAAAACTTCTTGTTATTAGTGCAAGCAAACATGCTCATAATTAACAAATTAATAAACGTGCACACACAAACACACACATATATGCACGCATGCGTGTGCATGTTCTGTGCCCTCGTTAGTACATCAGTGTGATCACAGTGCCACCTGGTGGCCAGGTGTCAATACACTGCAGGCTGAGTCATCTGGTCATGACATCCATCACGCATAGACGGAATGTAACTGCCCCAAATGAATATGTGATTCATTCGTTTACCAAGGTGTGGCCTTGATTGAAAGGTGGCTGTATTACCAAAGTATGACCTTGATTGAGAGGTGACTGTATTACCAAGGTGTAGCCTTTTGATTGGTTTAGGGGGGCTGATTACGGTGTGGCCTTTTTGTGGGTGAAATTTTACCAATGTGCCCCGATGTGAGGGGGAAAGGTGTGGCCTTATTGTGAGGGGCTTTTTAAAGGTGTGCCTTTTTGGAAAATGGGTTTTTAACCAAGGTGTGTTATTTATATTTTAGGGGTGCCTGAAATTTCTATTACCAATTGACTGTTGTGAGTGAACTTTAGGTGTGGGTGATGGAAATGGACTATATTAAGGGGTATTTGAATTTCTATTCA
>JAODUO010003578.1:0-13442 GCA_025642075.2 Ridgeia piscesae | reverse complement strand
AATGAATGTTATTGTCAATTTGTATTAATGTTTTGCTCACAAGATGGCGCCACTGTAGAATTGATTTCCCACTGATACATGTATATAGTGATCATAGACCAAAAACCACCAGGCTTTTGTGCAGGATCACAGTCCAACTAATCCTTGTTGATGTGTGTGCACATACCCATGCATATGCACATGCACATGCAAACCTTGGTTTTGGCAAACAATTTACCTAAATTATTAGCATTCTCTACTCGCCCATCATTTTATCCAGGGGAAACACTGCACATAATACAATATTGTATAACTTGGTAAACATAGGAACACACACCAATATATCAGATTCTATTTAAATACTCCTTGCAAAAAACAACACTTGATAATCAGCAATAATCAATAACTTTACTCTATTAGCAAGCAATATGTGTGATAGTTGTAATCAATTTTCACGTTCTACCATTAAAAAAGGATTGAGATTTTTGAAGGGTCAGAAGTAGACCCATGCTAGTATTAGGCATCTGGGTAACTACTTTCATTGTAACAAAATATGAATGGTATTTCAATGTTCAAATATATGCAGCTTTTTTCCAGATGCTTCTGCACCTACCATCTTCTGTACTGACTGCGGCTGAGGCTTTGCAGCTCAGATCAGACCAATCTCCCACCGACAAGTAAAACACAAGGACGAAACCCTACGACAGACTGCAGACAGACAGATGCTGCATTTCATTGGGGCTGTTTTTTTTTAACTATTCATCTTGCAAGCTTATGAGGTCTCTGACCACATTCCTCGGACACCAGCAACTGCAACCCACTGGCCAGAAGTTCTAAAAAAACCTAACCCCGTGGCTCACCAAAATACCCAAACATCTCTCCTGGGGACTACAAAACAAAGGTAATTTTACTTTATTCTTAACAGGATCTTTACGAGCTGTTAATGAGAGAATAGCTCTGCGTCTCAACATGAAATCAGGCCAGAACATTTATATAGGGTGTTTTATAAGAAAGGAAGATAGAATACAGTCGATTATCTCAATGAAACCACTCAGTGTTTTGGTGGTACACCCATCAGAACCTCTATTTGTCACTGTGATCAATTATCATATGGCAAGAAGAAAGTGAAACAGCGCCACACTGCAGTCAAAGCTAAGTGTACCCTGCACTAGACTTACCAGTAGGTGAATCTGAATGAACACAGTGACAGCGACACTGAAAGTTGCAGAGAGCTTCAGAAACTAACGTCTCTTCTGGAAGAGACATTCAAACTGTCACCAAACAGCAAAAGTTCAGACTGTTGACTCTTGCACTAGAAAGTTGGTCACAGCAGAAGACAATGCAGGAATTTAGTGTTAAAAAACACAATGGTGAAAAACCTCTAGAAGGAAAAGGCTATTTTAGCTGATTACACAGATGCAAAGAGAGCAGACCTGTTACACGTACAGCTTTATGCAGATTGTTTCCACCCATGCCCCGTTCTCCAAAATGTGACAAAATTTCCAGTTAATCAACTGTCCTCCAGTTTCATAATTTTTTCCCCTATCACATGCCCCGTTTTACCAAATGTGTCTGAAATTTACATCATAATAGAAGCATCCTGAAATGCTAATTTATTTCAGTTACTACTGGTGTTGTTCCAATTTATTTTTACCATTACAATGGAAGAGCGTAACAGGCATTTTAATTAAATTAATTTAATTTTTATTAACTTGTGGTCTCGAAATAGCAAATCACAACCACTCCATCGGAGCATTTGAATGCCTGACCTACCTAAGCAGGCCCACGATCTAGGCCGACCATTGAACTGATCAATATGGCATCAGCGAAGACGAAACCATGCACGAAGATGGCAGCGTCGCTTTCAATGAAGAAATGCTCGGAAATATCTCCAGGCGTGGATCACCGATCTGGATTGAATAAGTAGAAGGGACAGAGGATTGTCACAAGTGTTTTGTCGCGTATGTAATGAGAAAGGTCTGGGCAGGAAAATGATGCATTGCGCAAAAACCCAACACGTGAACCCTTGATCATTTCAAGTGAACAATTGATTCATTTTGTAACCCCAAAGGACAAAAACAATGGACGATTACCAGCTGATTGTTGTGTGAACCTAAGGACCAGGAGATCACCAGGCAGGTATGTTTGTGAACCAAAGGACCAGGAGATCACCAGGCAGGTATGTTGTGTGAACCTAAAGGACCAGGAGATCACCAGGCAGGTGATGTTGTGAACCCAAAGGACCAGAGATCACCAGGCAGGTGATTGTGTGTGAACCAAAGGACCAGGAGATCACCAGCGGGTGATTGTTGTGTGAACTCAAAGGACAGGAGATCACCAGGCAGGTGATTTGTGTGAACCAAAGGCCCAGGAGATCACCAGGAGTGATTGTTGTGTGAACAAAGGACCAGGAGTCACCAGGGTATTGTTGTGTGAACCCAAAGGACCAGGAGATCACCAGGCAGGTGATTGTTGTGTGAACCCAAAGGACCAGGAGATCACCAGGCAGGTGATTGTTGTGTGAACTCAAAGGACCAGGAGATCACCAGGCAGGTGATTGTTGTGTGAACCCAAAGGACCAGGAGATCACCAGGCAGGTGATTGTTGTGGTGAACTCCAAAGGACCAGGAGATCACCAGGCGGGTGATTGTTGTGTGAACCCAAAGGACCAGGAGATCACCAGGCGGGTGATTGTTGTGTGAACCCAAAGGACCAGGAGATCACCAGGCGGGTGATTGTTGTGTGAACCCAAAGGACCAGGAGATCACCAGGCGGGTGATTGTTGTGTGAACCCAAAGGACCAGGAGATCACCAGGTGGGTGATTGTTGTGTGAACCCAAAGGACCAGGAGATCACCAGGCAGGTGATTGTTGTGTGAACCCAAAGGACCAGGAGATCACCAGGCGGGTGATTGTTGTGTGAACCCAAAGGACCAGGAGATCACCAGGCGGGTGATTGTTGTGTGAACCCAAAGGACCAGGAGATCACCAGGCAGGTGATTGTTGTGTGAACTCAAAGGACCAGGAGATCACCAGCGGGTGATTGTTGTGTGAACCCAAAGGACCAGGAGATCACCAGGCAGGTGATTGTTGTGTGAACTCAAAGGACCAGGAGATCACCAGGTGGGTGATTGTTGTGTGAACCCAAAGGACCAGGAGATCACCAGGCGGGTGATTGTTGCAGAATCTGTTTGTGAACATGGTTGCAGAGCGCACACAACCTATCGTTTCTGCTGGCAGACCATTACAGGAAAGTCGTGAAGGAGATGTTTCCAGGTAGTGAAACAGCCAAGAAGCTTTCCTGAGGCCGGCCAATTTGAGGTGTTAACTGTGTGGAGGTCCACTATTTAGGTATTGTATAAGGTGTACTGGTGTGTGCTCGTTTACAGATGGCTTGCTCAGCCAGTTCTAGATGTTTGCATTGTAAACTGTGGAGATTCACCATTGAGCTTGATTTTTATAAAGTGTGCTGATTTGACTGTGGCTGGAACGGTGCGTGGGACCAGTCACACGCTGGACAAGTCCTGCCGATGCCAGAATGTTTGTTATTTGGCTTACTCCCGGCGATAGTGCGTTGTCGAAATGAAAATTGAAATTGCTCAATATAAATAGTCATCCAGGGATGATCACAAGTGACAATGATCTAACACAGCCAGGGTTGAAGTTTAAGAAACTCAACCGATCGCAGAAGCATGGCGGTGGTCGTCTGGGTGTTCTACACAGAAGTTCACTGAATTTGGTTGTGTGTGGATCTGCAGTGACACCGACACACTTTGAGGTTTTTCATTTGTTGTGTGACATGTTGGGAAAATATAGACTTCCGGTTGACGGCAGCTCCCGGGTACTACATTAAAAGTGGTCTAAATTACATTGTTTCAAATATATAAGTGATTAAATGTTTACACCATTGATTTTGAATATCGGATTACGTGTGGAACATTTGCAACATCTTTTCTGCCGGGAATCTTAAGATTGTATTCATTTTTATATTTGATTTCCACATTTGAGGCGGAGAGCAGACAGATATTTGGTTACGTGTCCCTCTTAAATTGGACAGTAAGCGAAAACACAGCAAAAAATCACGAAATATTTGTATTACAAGATGGTGGCAGACAGGACATTGTGACCTGTGTAGTGTGACAAAACAAGGCTAAACTTTGGTGCCCCAGGAAATATTGTTATTACAAGATGGTGGCAGACAGGACATTGCGACCTGTGCAGTTTGACAAAACAAGGCTAAACTTTGGTGCCCCAGGAAATATTTGTATTACAAGATGGTGGCAGACAGGACATTGTGACCTGTGTAGTGTGACAAAACAAGGCTAAACTTTGGTGCCCCAGGAAATATTTGTATTACAAGACGGTGGCAGACAGGACATTGTGACCTGTGCAGTGTGACAAAACTAGGCTAAACTTTGGTGCCCCAGGAAATATTTGTATTACAAGATGGCAGCAGACAGGACATTGTGACCTGTGCAGTGTGACAAAACTAGGCTAAACTTTGGTGCCCCAGGAAATATTTGTATTACAAGATGGCAGCAGACAGGACATTGTGACCTGTGAGTTTGACAAAACAAGGCTAAACTTTGGTGCCCCAGGAAATATTGTTATTACAAGATGGTGGCAGACAGGACATTGTGACCTGTGCAGTTTGACAAAACAAGGCTAAACTTTGGTGCCCCAGGAAATATTGTTATTACAAGATGGTGGCAGACAGGACATTGTGACCTGTGTAGTGTGACAAAACAAGGCTAAACTTTGGTGCCCCAGGAAATATTTGTATTACAAGATGGTGGCAGACAGGACATTGTGACCTGTGTAGTGTGACAAAACAAGGCTAAACTTTGGTGCCCCAGGAAATATTTGTATTACAAGATGGTGGCAGACAGGACATTGTGACCTGTGTAGTGTGACAAAACAAGGCTAAACTTTGGTCCTCCAGGAAATATTTGTATTACAAGATGGCAGCAGACAGGACATTGTGACCTGTGTAGTGTGACAAAACAAGGCTAAACTTTGGTGCCCCAGGAAATATTTGTATTACAAGATGGTGGCAGACAGGACATTGTGACCTGTGTAGTGTGACAAAACAAGGCTAAACTTTGGTCCTCCAGGAAATATTTGTATTACAAGATGGCAGCAGACAGGACATTGTGACCTGTGCAGTGTGACAAAACAAGGCTAAACTTTGGTGCCCCAGGAAATATTGTTATTACAAGATGGTGGCAGACAGGACATTGCGACCTGTGCAGTTTGACAAAACAAGGCTAAACTTTGGTGCCCCAGGAAATATTTGTATTACAAGATGGTGGCAGACAGGACATTGTGACCTGTGCAGTTTGACAAAACAAGGCTAAACTTTGGTGCCCCAGGAAATATTTGTATTACAAGACGGTGGCAGACAGGACATTGTGACCTGTGCAGTGTGACAAAACTAGGCTAAACTTTGGTGCCCCAGGAAATATTTGTATTACAAGATGGCAGCAGACAGGACATTGTGACCTGTGCAGTGTGACAAAACTAGGCTAAACTTTGGTGCCCCAGGAAATATTTGTATTACAAGATGGCAGCAGACAGGACATTGTGACCTGTGTAGTTTGACAAAACAAGGCTAAACTTTGGTGCCCCAGGAAATATTGTTATTACAAGATGGTGGCAGACAGGACATTGTGACCTGTGCAGTTTGACAAAACAAGGCTAAACTTTGGTGCCCCAGGAAATATTGTTATTACAAGATGGTGGCAGACAGGACATTGTGACCTGTGTAGTGTGACAAAACAAGGCTAAACTTTGGTGCCCCAGGAAATATTTGTATTACAAGATGGTGGCAGACAGGACATTGTGACCTGTGTAGTGTGACAAAACAAGGCTAAACTTTGGTGCTCCAGGAAATATTTGTATTACAAGATGGTGGCAGACAGGACATTGTGACCTGTGTAGTGTGACAAAACAAGGCTAAACTTTGGTCCTCCAGGAAATATTTGTATTACAAGATGGCAGCAGACAGGACATTGTGACCTGTGTAGTGTGACAAAACAAGGCTAAACTTTGGTCCTCCAGGAAATATTGTTATTACAAGATGGTGGCAGACAGGACATTGTGACCTGTGTAGTGTGACAAAACAAGGCTAAACTTTGGTCCTCCAGGAAATATTGTTATTACAAGATGGTGGCAGACAGGACATTGTGACCTGTGTAGTGTGACAAAACAAGGCTAAACTTTGGTCCTCCAGGAAATATTTGTATTACAAGATGGTGGCAGACAGGACATTGTGACCTGTGCAGTGTGACAAAACTAGGCTAAACTTTGGTGCCCCAGGAAATATTTGTATTACAAGATGGCAGCAGACAGGACATTGTGACCTGTGCAGTGTGACAAAACTAGGCTAAACTTTGGTGCCCCAGGAAATATTTGTATTACAAGATGGCAGCAGACAGGACATTGTGACCTGTGCAGTGTGACAAAACTAGGCTAAACTTTGGTGCCCCAGGAAATATTTGTATTACAAGATGGCAGCAGACAGGACATTGTGACCTGTGCAGTGTGACAAAACTAGGCTAAACTTTGGTGCCCCAGGAAATATTTGTATTACAAGATGGTGGCAGACAGGACATTGTGACCTGTGCAGTGTGACAAAACAAGGCTAAACTTTGGTGCCCCAGGAAATATTTGTATTACAAGATGGCAGCAGACAGGACATTGTGACCTGTGTAGTGTGACAAAACAAGGCTAAACTTTGGTGCCCCAGGAAATATTTGTATTACAAGATGGCAGCAGACAGGACATTGTGACCTGTGCAGTGTGACAAAACAAGGCTAAACTTTGGTGCCCCAGGAAATATTTGTATTACAAGATGGCAGCAGACAGGACATTGTGACCTGTGTAGTGTGACAAAACAAGGCTAAACTTTGGTGCCCCAGGAAATATTTGTATTACAAGATGGTGGCAGACAGGACATTGTGACCTGTGCAGTGTGACAAATCTAGGCTAAACTTTGGTGCCCCAGGAAATATTTGTATTCCTGTGCAGTGTGACAAAACTAGGCTAAACTTTGGTGCCCCAGGAAATATTTGTATTACAAGATGGCGGCAGACAGGACATTGTGACCTGTGTAGTGTGACAAAACAAGGCTAAACTTTGGTGCCCCAGGAAATATTTGTATTACAAGATGGCAGCAGACAGGACATTGTGACCTGTGCAGTGTGACAAAACTAGGCTAAACTTTGGTGCCCCAGGAAATATTTGTATTACAAGATGGTGGCAGACAGGACATTGTGACCTGTGCAGTGTGACAAAACAAGGCTAAACTTTGGTGCCCCAGGAAATATTTTTATTACAAGATGGTGGCAGACAGGACATTGTGACCTGTGCAGTGTGACAAAACAAGGCTAAACTTTGGTGCCCCAGGAAATATTTGTATTACAAGATGGTGGCAGACTGGACATTGTGACCTGTGCAGTGTGACAAAACAAGGCTAAACTTTGGTGCCCCAGGGCACCGTCTTAGAACCTCTTCTTTTTCTTTCATATACTAATTATCTTCCAGATGTCGTATGCTCCTCTCATACCAAGCTGTTCGCAGACCACTGCCTCCTCTTTAAGAGCATCACTACTGACAGAGACCAGCAGGCTCTCCAGTCAGATCTGTCATCACTGGAACAGTGGGAGAAAGACTGGCAGATGGAATTTATTCCAGGAAAGTGCACAACAGTCACACCCAGGTGATTATGAGCTTGGGACCCCCATCTTCAGAAAGACATCAGCCAACTAGAGAGTACAGCGACGAGCAGCCAGATTCTGCTGCAGCGACTACACAAACAGAACACCAGGATGTGTTGATGACATGCTAAAGGTGCTACACTGGGAAAGCCTGGAAGTGAGGAGGAAGAACAACCACCTAAGTCCCCTTCACAACATCAACACCAGTCATGTTGACATCACCATAGACTATTACCTACAACGGAGTGACCCCAGAATGCAGGGAGCCCAGTGTTTTCGACATGCAAGGACAGACTACCCAGCTCTTTACCATCCCTTTTACCAGGGAACACTTAGACAATGGAATAGGCTCCCCACAAGCCTATCAGCCACCACATGCCCATAGGCTTTTAGGGCTGGCCTTCGTGCCTTAACATCTGCTGTAATTTCTTCATGAGACTATGTACATCATAATAATAATTGTTTTAAATCACAAGAGGTCCATACAATAACTTTGTTAATGTTTTCATTTTGTATTAACTGTTTTAAGAGAGCATACACTGCCCCCCCCAAGTGTACAAACTTTGTTGGACTTTTAACACCCTGCAAGGGCCCAGTCCAGTATATAATAATACAATAATAGTATTTATTTGTTATAGCGCCACATCCATAATCATTCGTGGCGCTTCACAACCAATTTAAAAGACATAAAAATATATATGTATACAGTAAGACAAATACTAGTGTATATATGTATAGGTATATAAATAAATACAATTAGTACGGTATTAAATAGCGTAGCACTTTTAAATAAATAAATTAATTACGTATTAGTCATAAAAATACATAATAATCGGTCTAGTGTATAATTATATTACAATTATACTGATAAATGACGATATAGGTATAATTTATTAGTAATAAATAGTTTATTATATGTTAAAACTTTTTAATAATAATAATAATTACATATCAATAATGCCAATACATAAGTGTATAACTATGTATTGATAATATTACCAAATAATCTAGTAAAAGAATGATAACGTTCATGTCGAATTACACTAATACGCAATACGAAAAAAATGTGTCTTCAGTAGACAATTGAAGCTGGTGAGATTGTCACAAGTCTTATATGTAAGAAGCAGAAGACAATAGGGTTGCTGGGAGGAAGTGACAGCGGGATGAATCAAGTGTTGTGTCAGCTTTGTTGACACTCAACAAGGTTCACAAAGAATATGACGAAGCAGTTAGTGAATGTACTGACAGTCTTGCAGATACTGCTACCCAATATGTTGTATGATATATTGTTGTATGATATATTGATATAGTTGGTTATATACACAGAGAGCAAATCTCAAATAATTGTGCTGTGAACTTATTCAGTATGATTACTAAATATTGTACTACTGAGCATTTTAGCAAAATTAACTTATGTTATTATTTATTAATTAATTGTTACAACTGCATAGATGCTACAACATTAAACAAACTATGAAAAAATGTGATAGGGGTATGCAAATCAATATAAGATAATTTCTTCAGTATACCCATTTTTCTAACATTTTATAATCTTTGTTTGTACTATGTTCTGTATTATGTTGGTGTTGGAAATTAAACATATTGATTGATTGATATGCGTGCTTGCAACGTTTGTACCAGCCATTTCTTTTTCATAACTCTTCACAGCACAATTGTATCCCGTGTAAGTGTCGACACCCGCGCCTCAGAAACACTCTCCGTCACTCTACGAAATGCCCGTACCAGCTGCACAACGCGTGATATTGTGATATACCGACCACCGAACTCGTGTTTTGGAACATTTCTGGACGACGTGTCTACGGTGTTACTGATCGCCGGTACTCACCCCACTGAAACGGTTGTGTGCGGGGATTTTAACACAAAATATGGCGAACCAACTTGCACCGACGCGGTAAATCTGGCCGATCTGCTTGACACGGCTGGCTTTACGCAACATGTTACCGGAGCGACTCACGAACGGGGCAATACGCTAGACTTGGTGATTACAGCCAAAACCTCGCATCCCATTGCTACTGCTGTCAAGCCCACGTCGCTAATCACCGACCACTACGCGGTCGAATGCGAACCCTGTTGTCCTACTTGCGGCCTACGACACATGCCTACGCACCATTATTGACGCGCACGCCCCTCTTGTGTCGCGGACCATCACTGTTAGACCAACGACTCCGTGGCACACCAACGACCTGACAGAGGCGAAGCGAGCCCTCCGTCGTGCCGAACGCCTTTGGCGGAATTCGAGCCTAACTGTGCACCGACAAATTTTCAAAGACCGTCGCAACATCTTCAGGAAATTGTTAAAAACAGCCCGCTCTGATTATTACAGATCGGAGATTTCGAAAGCTGGTGGCAATATGTGCCTTATCTACGGCATCACAGATTCTCTTCTTGGCCGAAAGGTGAATATGACTCTACCAGAAGTGGCAGACGAATCACCCTCGGCACTCGCTACCAGATTCCAACGATATTTCAAAGACAAGACAGAAGTGCTGTGCCAGAATCGATCTCCGCTGCCAGCTGACGACACGCCAACAGTTGTGGGTGCGCACTTCGACGTGTTCGAGCATGCGTCACCTTCGGATGTGAAAAAAATAGTACTGGCATCTGCCACAAAATCGTGTGAACTAGACCCACTGCCGACATCAATTGTCAAACAACACATCGACGCTCTTTCTCCTCTACTGGCCCGGATCATCAACGCCTCGCTAGCCACAACCGTATTTCCCGCACCCATGAAACACGCTGTCGTTGTACCAATTTTGAAGAAGGGAGGGTCTGACGCCAACGCGCTCACAAATTACCGCCCAATATCTAACATCACGTTTGTGGCGAAGAAGACTGAGCGTTTCATTGCACAACAGGTACAACATTTCATGGAGGAGAATGGTATTTATGGGATTTATCAAAGTGCATACCGTGCGCACCATAGTGCGGAAACCGCACTCGTGCGGATACACAATGACATCGCCCATTCGATTGACAATCGCCAGAGTGTGCTCCTCATGCTACTAGATCTAAGTGCGGCCTTCGACACCATCGACCATACAATACTGCTGCGACGGTTGTCTGGATACGGGTTATCTGGGGACGTCCTCGCCTGGCCGACATCTTACTTGTGTGATCGGACATATGTCGTTCGAGTAAAGAGTGGCGTGTCGGAAGCAGACATCATAACTACAGGAGTGCCACAAGGGACAGTCCTTGGACCGCTACTGTTCAACGCGTACATCGCACCACTGACGACACTTTTACAAAAGCACAATATTCGCCACCACCTATACGCAGACGACACCCAACTGTACATCACTTTCCCACCAACCGACCACACACAAGCCCTCGCGCGTATGGAAGCCTGCGTACAAGACGCGAAAGCATGGCTCTGTGATAACGGACTCGTGATGAATAACAACAAGTCACAAGCCATTGTCATCCATTCATCAAGCCTGCGTACACCAACCTCGTTAACCCGCGTCAACATATGTGGCCAGCTCGTCGAAACTTCCCCCGTTATACGGGATCTAGGATTCAACGTCGATGCAAACCTAACAATGACGTCACAAGTGGCCAACGTGTGTCGCTCCGCCTACTACCATCTGTCACGAATCGCCAAGATATGAGACTCCATCAGTACCACTGTATGTAAGAGTCTCATACACGAACTCGTAACTTCGCGACTCGACTACGGCAACGCAATATTATACGGCATAAGTGATCGTCACATGCACCGTCTGGAAATGGTCCAGCAGTCTGCGGCACGAATTGTCAGGCAAATTCGGCGGGGCGACCGGCAGTCCATGACAACAATACTGCGGCAGTTACACTGGTTGCCTGTCAGAAAGCGAATCGATTTCAAACTACTTGTACTTGTGCACAGGGCCATATACAATGGTACGCCGGAGTATCTTGCGGCACTGCTACGCCGCCACACACCTCCCCGTTCGCTGCGCTCTGCAGGCGGGTTACTGCTAGAGGTGCCCAGAGTCAACCTGGAACGTTTCGGCCGCCGTGCATTTGCCTGTGCAGGACCCACTCTGTGGAACAAACTTCCAAGGAACATACGTGACAACAGCAACATTACACAGTTCAAGAAGCAATTAAAGACACTTTTATTTTCCACATAACTAGTTTCACACAACGAACATTATATTTTAGCTAATTTATTATTACGATGTATACATATATTATTTATCTTATTTATTTTTATTACTATCAGTGCAGTATAGCGGGTTCTAATGTTTTGTCTGTAATGTCTATGTTTAATATTCATTTTTTAAAGAATTATATAATTTATACATAGCCAATTTTACACGTTTTTTTTATCATAGTGTCTCATTACTTTATATTATTATCATTATTACTGTCACCATTATTTTAATCAGTATACGCAAATTTACATGTATGTACACACCCGTGAACGGGACAGCCATCCCGGATTTGATGGTGTCAAAATAAAGTTATTATTATTATTACAACTCTTGGTGATCCCACCTCGTGTCATTGTGGTAGTCACCAGCCAAAGTCCCAGCCCTCGTCGTAATCTCCCCACCCTTCCCAATAGATAGGGTAATGGGATAGATAAATCACCATCAAACTAAACACAGTGAACCCAGTTGACCACGGGTCCACCACCACCCTTTTGGGTATCAGCCAACCAAAACACAGTGATAGCAGACCAATTACATGTCAGTCTACCAGTCAGGACAATTGTAGTGGAGTAGATGTCATAGTGAATACTCAGAGTACTAATGAGACAAGTGTTAGGGTAGTTACAACACCACAATGGGAGTTTGACCAGACAAGACACAGAGGTGTTAATCCAGCCTCCAGCATGTCCACTAGTGAGGACAATAACAATGGAGTAGGTGTCAAAGTAGACACTCTGTGTAGTACTGGGGCAAATGTCAAAGTAAACACAATAGCACTTTGGACTACTGACCAACAGTCACACCCAGGTGATTATGAGCCCTGGACATGTAAGTGAGAGCAGGTGACAGTCAGAAGTCCACAGCTCTGTCTTCTTCTCGTGTTCTTGTTAGTGTACTGAGTGTCTGGCGAAATGGACATATTTAGCCATGTATTGGCTAGGTTTACATTTACGTAAATACGTGCCGTCGTTCGCTAACTTGTCAATACTGTACGCAAAACAAGTACCTCACTATTATAAACATGCACTGTCAATTTTAATAACTACAAAGTTTATATTCCAACCTGTTAGAATCAACATTAATGCCACCTAAAGGTACCGACACACAGTGCAACTTTGTTGCATGCAACTTTGTTGCACCATGTGATAGATCCATTGCATGCAATATAATTGTATGCAATTCTGTTTCAAGCAAGTTGCACGTTTAACACATGTTCTATAATATGCAACATTGTTGCACGCAATAACCAATCAGAAGCCGCCGCTTGGTGGATCGTCATCAGCAACAATGTCAAAGGCAAACAATGTTAACGAAGATGAAACTCAACATTTAATTGAGCTATTCCAGGGGCATGAATGCCTCTAGAATACAAGCGCACGATATCACCGGAACATCGGGCAGCAGCAATTACATCAATACAAATTGCATGGACTGGCCGAAGTTTCACTGGTGAGTGCAGTGTGTTTTCTATTGTATAGCCTCTATAGTATAGTTGCTGTTGTGCCACTAAATCAGATTCTTATGACATTGGCGTCATGGAAGTTACTTCCTTATTATTATTGTTAAAAAACGACCAACCATTT
>JAODUO010003577.1:0-13985 GCA_025642075.2 Ridgeia piscesae | reverse complement strand
ATCTTTACCCCGGCACTAACTGCCGGCGCCGTCGAATCTACTATAGCTCCGGCACTGACTCCCGGGACCCTACTTATATTCCGGCACGGACTTTTTTTTAGTTTGGTCCGGCATCGCCGGACACGTTCTAATTTACTGTACGTACGAATCTACTCTAGCAGTGACATATAGCTCCACTAACTATTATATGGAGCAGTAGTCGTCTTAGACTTTGTAAAAAGTCCAGGATATTGTATAATGTACTTGTATACAACATTGATTAAATGCAAGGCAGTACTGTAGTAAAACAGAGTAACTTTTTTAAATATATATATATATTATACAGTATGAAACACCAATCACCAAAATGTAAAACATACATGGAAGTCAATAATTATATATAAAACGTGTACAGGTGCATGTAGAAATAGATAAACCACTATATTTACAAAAAATGGTATATGTTATACAATGAAAGCGACTTACTTAAAATAAAAGCCTCAATACAAATTGCATGATATCATCATAAATATAATAAACACAAAAGGCTAATAAATCTTGTTCAGGACATATTTTTACACACAACTTTGTAAAAAAAGCAGGTGTATATGTAAATAGAAAGACAAACCAATTTCTTTACACAGCACTACCAAAAAACAGTTGTGTATGTAGAATATGCTTATTAATGCATAGAACTTGTAACTGTAAAACATTTGTAAACATACATAGACCTCACTAAACCATCATTCACCAGTAACACACAGAAAAAAAACATAGAAAAAATTCTTTCTTTCCCTTCGCATGTTAGAATCATGTTGAGAAACAAAACAAAATAAAAAAACATTTTACATCCTCACTCTTGCACTGCAAAAAACCAGTATGTTGGAGACAGGTCTTCGTCTTTTTCTTTGGCTGTGCACAATGTCCATAAGGGTTTCGGTCAAAAACACAGTTTCACCTCCTCTTTATTTCTTATTGCAGGCACAGCCACAGGTCTTTGAGTGCAAACCCATTTTTACCTGGTGCCCTGCCGGGTTCAACAGTTCCTTGACGCTGTTGATGGAGACGCAGTCTTCCAGGAGTGATGGTGAGACGGTGTCACAGAGGTCTGTCGTCTGCAGCGTGCTGCCTTCCGCAAGTGCAGCACGGGCCCTTTCTTCGCCAACCAAACAAGTCAGCGTGACTACAACATATATTGTATACATATAAATACCACCATCGACATGTATAGGCAACAGTGGTCCTGGTAATAGTATGCAATATACAACGTACAATATAGGCAACATGTTTTATATTATACCCTTACACAATTTCTTCTCGCCGAACGGCCTTCGGGGCATATGGCAGCTGATGGAAGCGTTGCCGCTTACACGGCTGTCCAATCACCGTCTTTTCTAGACCTTTCGGGCGTCCACGCTTCCTCATTACAGATGGCACCTTGATGGCTGTCATTAGTTATTTATTAGCAACTTTTTACATAATATAATCAGTTACCCAAAAATATAGTGTGAAACAGAGTGTGATATCAATGCACAATGACAAACAAATACTACATATGATCTCACCTGTCAAAAATAGCCAGTGATCATAACATTAAACCCCAGCCATAAAATAATAGCCAGTGATAACGTTACAGAAATCCCAGCCATAAAATACTACTACATATGATCTCACCTGGCATTGGCATACCTCTGGAATGCATTTCAGCAACTGTCACAACTGTTGCACTGGAGACAGGAGCAGCAGTTGTGGTCCCACTCGACGGTGCTGTCAAAAAGAAATAATGCGTTAAGTAACATGAAAGCATAAAAGTACCATAGTAATCGAACACAATGACATTTTTTAAGGTCAGGTATAACCCCCTAAAATATAATGACATTTAGTTATTCTTCTAGACATTAAATGAAACCTAGAAATAGTAATGATTGCATAAAAGTACCATAACACCTGACATGAAATGAAAAATATATAATGGTTAGCGCTAAGCGTAACATAATGTATATTTGTTAAAACAGAAATAGTTGTATATGAATCAACATACTTGGCACACGGCTTGACCATTGGTCATGCAGGTCCTGTAGTACAACGAGTCGTGCCTCGAACTCCTCCATGCCCACTTCTGCAGCAAGTGACGCCAGAGAGGAAGCAAGCCGGAATGCCCGATTATATTTTTGATGACTGCTGATCTTTCTTGAGGGCGGTGCATCAGGTGCTACACTGATGTCCACAGAAGCATCAGTGGAAGTAGATGCCTTCATGCTGTGAGCCACAGTCAAATAGCTCATCGACCAACGTTCAGCTGCCAGGTCCTTGCAGAAGAGGTCCATCTTTGCCTCTCCTCTCACAGCAAACATGTGCCGGCATGGTAACTGCATGGTCACCCTAAACTTGCATGTACATGATACAGGGGACACAACGAGCTCGCCTTCACTTGATTGTATATGCTGAATACCCTGCGGATCGCAGTCACCTGTCATCACAACCTTCTCCATCAGATGGCGCTGCTGGACGACGAATGCAGCAGCGTAGGGGGTCAGGCATCTGTTGATGAGCTGTGTCGTGGCATCAGTGCTTGTCGTCTTCGTTATAATCGACATCAGTACACGGTGGCTTCTCTCTCCCCTCAACACAGCCAGTACAGCAATGAAGTTGGTAAAAAACTTCTCCAGTGTCGCATATTTAGTACAAACACTCTTTACCTTCGCGTTCGTGCTTTCCAGGCGGTTGTTTGTCGTTTCACCCAAGGAGAAGACCTGGCCTTTCAGGCCTTCCACCCACTCGTCCTTGGACGAATGCCAGTTGCTGTTGAAGTAGCGGATCACCGATTCCAAGCCGCACTCCAACAGTTCGGCATAGATTGTAGTGTAGTCGTGTATCGACCTGGCGTAAGTCAGCCGAGACATCATGTCCAACACCAGGTCTCGCTCGCCTGACCCCGAACTTTTCGCATGTAATCTGGCGCCTAAACGACCTGAACACATGGAAGAGACAGAGGTGCATAGTGGCATTTGGAAACGCCCGCCCAAACACTGTCCTCTCGGTCATGTCTTTGTCGGTCATCACCATGGCAACTTGATCCCACCTTGAGTTGTGCTTCTTAAACGCATTGGCCATGGCTGTCATCCCGTCCTCTGTCTCCAGGCTTGTCACGCAGCATGCAACAATTTCGCTCTGCCCGTTGCCGTCAATGCACAGCATCAAATACACCGGCATACGTAAGTTTGTGAGTTTGTACGTTGCATCCACCATGACCACTTCAGGAAAGGAACGAAAATTGCTCTGCATTTCGGCATCCTGGAAGAAGATGCCCGTCAGTGTCTCGCTGCTGTCAACGAAGACTTCCACTGTGGAGCCTGTAACAATATCAATGGTTAATTGCAAAAAATAGATGCGGATTTAATTCAACCGTTACAGCACTACTGAACTAATCATTATTTAAGTGATGGGGTGGATGCATTTAGTGTGTTATTGTTTACTATTAACAGTCCAGCAGAGCAGTTTTCATAAGAGTGTAATAAGAAAATTCTTAATGGTAGGCTTCTTTTTTCAATTGCACATTTTGTTCCTATAAATCATATCGAAATTGGACTTAAATTTGGGTTGTATTTATCTTTTGCCGGACTAGTAAACAAATCCTACCCGGACGAGTATTTGGACGAGTATTTCGGAAATAATTTGTCAATCCCTACCTTTTATCTGCTGCAGCTGCTCAACCACTGCAGCCAGATCATTTTTGGTTGCCTGGTCATTCAGCTGTGTTCGGACGTTGCTGAGGTCCTTCAGTGTAATAACTTTTCCAGTCACTTGCTGGACGTGCAGCTGGAGCAATTTCTTATTTACACCAAGCCTGATCATGTTTCCAGTCTCCTCCTTTTCAACCGTATCCAGCCGACGTTGTTTTGGCAGATGTGCATAAATTTCCTACAACACATAATCTTGAATAATGGTAGCCTGAAAATATATGTGGATCATGTGGAGTTTTAAGGTATATCCCAAGTCACAGACTTCTTTTTGTTATTTCTTATCATAAAGAGCTGTTGTAAACGGCAGCCATCTTGGATATAAATATTAGTTCTGTGCACGATTATTGGGATTTTTTTGCATGCAGTTATGTGATATTGCAACAATACTGTGTTGATTTTAATTTGAAATTCTTCTGTCACTATGTATACTATTACCATAAACCTGGTGAAGTTTCAAGCATATACGTTGAGAAATAGCTGAGAAAAAGTTGTTTGAACACTGTTTTGGGTCAAAGTTGACAAAATCCTAGCCCTAGGTTATCCCTTAACACAACCGAAATGGCATCAATCATTATTGAAAAGAACATTGGCTAAAAGATTAACATTCACTTACATCAGAGACAGTATGATTGCATTTCTCATTGACGTCAGTAACTATCAACGACTGTTTATCTCCACTGAGACTAAGCTTCAGCATCAGCATTTATGCTATTTACCCAAATGGTTGCACATAAATATTTACCCAAATGGTTGCACGTACATGGATTTAATGCAAAAGTACGAAGCCTTCAATGTAACGGTAAACAGAAGAAAGTTTGTCCCTTGTATTCCATGCGTGAATTTCGTTGTTTTGTGCCAAAAAACGTAATACTATAAGTATAACGAACGTGCCTAAGTATAACCAATATCGTGAAATGTTAGCCCAAATGACCGCATTGCCACAGGTTTGAGTATACGGGCCTTGAATGTAACGGTAAACAAATGGTTGCACGTACATGGATTTGAATGTAAAGTACGAAACCTTCAATGTAACGGTAAACAGAACAAAGTTTGTCTCTTGTATTCCACGTGTGAATGTCGTTGTTTCGAATGCCTAAGGCATCATGAAATCTTTAGCCCAATGGCTGCATCGACACAGGTTTGAATGTAACGGTAAACAGAATTAACTTTACTAAGTTTGCCCCTGCTATTCCACAAATAATTTGGCATAACCAGCATCATGACATATTTATGCACGAAATATTTACCCAAATGGTTGCACGTACATGCAAAAGTACGAAGCCTTCAATGTAACGGTAAACAACAAAGTTTGTCCCTTGTGTTCCATGTATGAATGTCGTTGGGGCCAAACAAATATATAGGCTTTCGATTAATATATAACGATAAACACACTAATTATCGGAACCTTCATAACATAAAGTTCGTAAAATAAACGACTAACCGTTGGTCGGTGCGAATGCCATTGCTCTTCGACCGATACTTTTTCCCTCCACAGACGCAAGCATAGTGCGCCGAGTAGTACTTCAGCAGCGGATTTGCGCCATCGACTCTTTTGGGTGCCCTACGACGGGCATTTTCCAGCGTCCGGGTATCGCGTAGTGTCAGTTGCACATTGTTGTCACGTTCGTAATTTCATATATATCTCTAAAACTGTGTAACTACTAAAACTATCTCCGACTCTAAGCGACATGATCAACGATTCGAAAAGGAAGATGGCCAGCCCGCATGCGCGTTATATACGCCGCGGGGTATATGCGCACACGCTTACTGCGCATGCAATGCGGAAATGAGCCGGACCAATAGCTGAGCAGTTACGAGTCCGGGCCCGGAGCTATAGTCACTTCGTATTAAGTATAATAAACATAGAAAATTACTCGTAGTACCTGCCCACAGTCAGGCGTCAGAACACAGCACAATGTTCCGCCACTTGCTACCTGCTAGAACCCTTCCTGTATTGTGGAAGAAACAAATATCCATAGACATATATCACCAAGTTTATTGTAACATGTGTGTGGGAAGGATTCAACGGACCACCAATTATCGTCCAAGTAAACAATGTCTCCGGGTGCTGCCCCCTAGCGACCATATTGTTAACTACACCCGGGGCTCACACGCCGCCATTTGCATTTAAGGCAAAATAATGAAACGAAGTACAGCAAAATATAACCTTCTAAGTGGTGACTGACATAACAATAACATTATTATGACACGATTGATAACTTATCCCGCAGGGTACACACAGTTTACAATAGCATAATTAGGCTCTAATAATAAGCGAGCATTCACGCTGGCGAACCATAAATGTACGCCAGTCACAAATACTGTTCAATTCTTATACCAATTACTGATAAATCATTACACAGAACACTAGCCATCATAAGGGCAACACAATTAATAATTAAAGAGAAATTAAACACTGCTACTTGCAGTCTTTCCAGAAAACAACCCGTTCCCAATTTCTGCACGTGGCGAACGTTCAACCGTGGTAATGCAAGTGACTAACTCTTCCCGCGCAACCCAAACATCCCACTCCCAATTCGTACAACCTCCGGTCACTCCGCCCGAGCACATCGGCTCATATCCATATAAAATACTCTTTAGAAGAAGATTAAATATTAAAACGTTATGGTTAAATTGTTCTCTTTTAAATACATATTTTAGTAATACAGGAAAGTGGCTACTGGCAGTTAGAAACATCAGGGATTACTTTAATTATCGCAGGTTCACCGTCGTAAATAGTCTCACCCCCTACCGAGGTGATTACATGATTATTAGAAGGGATATGGATAACACCAGGTGGCGTTAGTGAAATGAGTTTAATTCTCATGGCCTGTCCATGACATCCGCCCCAGATTTTTCTGAATCCGTCCACGGATCACTCCAACACCAACCACTTTCGCAACAGTAATAGTACCTAATTGGTGCGGGCAACCCCTGTCTCCACATGGAGCAAACACCATTAACCATTTAGATGCTCGTCGGGGACTAGGTACGTCTGACATTTAACATGAAGTCAGATAATTTAGTATGCTCTGCCTCACTCCAAACCCATACTTAGTTAGCCCCTCCTCAGTGAGGTGACACCCATTGCCACAACAAATATTGTGTAAATTTACCTTAGCCTGGGAAACAATGCTAGACATACGGGCAGGGCAACACACAGCAGCCAAAGGTAGAGGAAATCCATGTCCCGCTAGTGCAGGCAAGCTACCCCCAAGCCAAACTAGTACGAGTGGAAGGAAGTGGGAAATCCCTGTCCCGCTCGTGCAGGCAAGCTACCCTCTTTCAGTGGCTCCACCTAAAATGAAAGAAATACAAACCTACACGGGGATCGATGGTAGAAGAACCCACACTAGCATGAGTGGAAGGTAGTGGGAAACCCCTGTCCCGCTCGTGCAGGCAAGCTACCCCCAAACAAAACTAGTACGAGTGGAAAGTAGTGGGAAACCCCTGTCCCGCTCGTGCAGGCAAGCTACTCTCACTCAGTGGCTCCTACCTACCAAAACATATATACCGTAACAACACAGTGCCCCATGGTAGTGGGAAAACACCTGTCCTGCTCATACAGGCAACTACCATGGTCACTGTGTTCAGGAGATATACTGACCCATATCTACAGGCATGCAGAGTCGTGCGACTTCCTGCACCAACGGTACGCGCTGGCCTTGCTGCCAACTAAATTGTGTGGTTGTCTCCACGCAGCCAACCAATGCCGATGTTTTCTACTCACAGTCAACTCGCACCTCTCATTTTCCAGCCTCTCCGCCTCGCTTTGGAAGAGCTCCACATCCACCCGAGTGGCCTCACGTGGACAAACTGTGGCCTCTCTTTTTCTGCCGACAGTGGACATATGGCACTGCAGCTCTGCCACCTGCTCGCTGAACTGGCTTTTCTGCTCAGTGAGCTCCTCCAACTCCCCGAGTTGCTTCACCAGGGCTCCACATTCAACCTGGTTGTCCTTCAACTGGTTAATCAGTTGAGCATTCTTGCTGCTGGCCACCACCGCATCAGCCCTGGCCGATTCCACAGATAATCTCAATGTTGAGATTTCCACATTTGCTCTGTGCAACCTCGCAGCTAATCCCAAGTTCTCATTTGCTACCATGTGCAGTTCCTCCCCCTGCACCCTCATCTGCTCCTGGCCAGCCTGTTGGGATACTACCTGTTGACGGAGCTGTACCTCCAAGGTCCCTGCCTCCAACAACCTCCCTTCCAACTCTACAATCCTCCCTTCTGCAATACCCAACCTCTCTGTCACCTCCTTAGATAAAGCTCCATCTATCCGATCACTAGCCAGATGTGTCACTTGAGCACTGATCTGCTCAGGCCTTCTGCTCCTCACATCTACACAATTATTCTGCGGGAAATCGCGGACAAAGTGGCCCTCCTGCTTGCAGTGGAAACAGGAGGTACCTCTGCGATTACATCGCTTGGATGGGGCCCTCTTCTTGGGACATTTTTTGATGAAATGACCCTGTTCCTTACAATAGAAACATGAGCCATCTTGGGGGTTAGGCCTGGTCGAGCTTGCTGGTCTAGCCGGTGCTGCTAACCGAGGTTGGCCAGCCAGACTGGGCAACTGGTCTATCACTACTTGCATTTGCCCAGCTGTCTGGCACTGCTGTGATGCCAGTTGCATCACTTGCGTTTGCAGCTGCTGCTGCATCTGCGCTATCTCTAAAAGTCTAGAATTGACTGGAGACGAATCTTGCCCTTCCCTGGCACAATGTTGTTCGTCGTCCAGCAAACAGAGGGCCTCATTCCGTATGTGGTGAAAGGGCTTGCCTGCAGAATGAAAAGCAATCCGCCTCAGCTCTCGACGAACAGACTGCTCCTGAACGCCCTCAATAAATTGATACTTCAGAGCAGTGTCTCGCAGTAGGGCCAGTGCCTGACCCTCTGCTTCAGTGGCCGCTACCTTCTCCATGCGATTGCGCAATCCCACAAGCACTCTGCTGTATTCAGCCAGAGTCTCCCCATCCAACTGCACTCGAGCATAGAACTCCGCACTCAATGAATTCACTGTTTCATGTGGTGCAAAACGCAATTTCAGCAGTGCAACCAAAGCACCATAGTCATGTCGCTCCACATCGGGTTGGCACAACACTTCCTCCCTTGCACACCCTCCTAGGTGGTCAAGAATTACCATTGCCTTATCAACATCACTCATCCCTATCTGACGTACATACACATCAAACTGGTCCAACCATTCAATCAGAGTTGGATCACCAGCAGTCCTAGGGTAACCCAGAAATTTAGCCAGCTTAATTGTTGGAGCAGGTGGGGCCCTAAATTGCTGAAGGACACCAGCCAGTGTTGCTGCTAAAGCCGCGTTTGACTGTGCAATTAATGCTGCAATTTGTTCATTGGGTCATAGCTTGGCTGGGAAACAAGGATACTTCGAATAATGAAACTGAAATGAAAAGACAAGTGTCAGCTGACTGAGGAAGTACTGACTAAAATCTCAGATATGCAGAATAAGCACCACAAAGAACATTAAAATAATATACCCCAACTGACATACTTCCACTGCATATAAGAATAGCTGCAACTTTGATTAATATGAACAATAACACAATATAATACGCAACATATACTCTATGGCTGCAACACCTGTACTGCTGGTAAGTATACTGCTACACCTTAATCACAGCAATTGTACTGCTACACCATAACCACAACTACAGCACTTGTACTGCTACACCCACAAGTGCTAATTACAGGAACGACGTAGCTCACCATGAACTACACGACTGTGCGACAGGGTCTTTTTCTTTCTTGCGGGGCAATCCCACTTCCGGACACCAGTTGTCAAGGACGAGAACTCGAGCGGTCACGGTTCACAATGTCTTTATTTCACAGGAAGAAAGCAAAACAAAACCCTGTAACAACCATAAATCACAGTGAGTACAGGCATCATTACATACAGTACAATATACAACATCATGTAAGAAGATCCATCTCTGCACGAGTACAAGTGCTGTAGTTGTGGTTATGGTGTAGCAGTACAATTGCTGTGATTAAGGTGTAGCAGTATACTTACCAGCAGTACAGGTGTTGCAGCCATAGAGTATATGTTGCGTATTATATTGTGTTATTGTTCATATTAATCAAAGTTGCAGCTATTCTTATATGCAGTGGAAGTATGTCAGTTGGTGTATATTATTTTAATGTTCTTTGTGGTGCTTATTCTGCATATCTGAGATTTTAGTCAGTACTTCCTCGGTCACTTGTCTTTTCATTTAAGTTTCATTATTCGAATTATCCTTGTTTCCCAGCCAAGCTATGACTGATGAATAAATTGCAGCGTTAATTGCACAGTCAAACGCGGCTTTAGCAGCAACATTGGCTGGTGTCCTTCAGCAATTTAGGGCCCCACCTGCTCCAACAATTAAGCTGGCTAAATTTCTGGGTTACCCTAGGACTGCTGGTGATCCAACTCTGATTGAATGGTTGGACCAGTTTGATGTGTATGTACGTCAGACAGGGATGAGTGATGTTGATAAGGCAATGGTAATTCTTGACCACCTAGGAGGGTGTGCAAGGGAGGAAGTGTTGTGCCAACCCGATGTGGAGCGACATGACTATGGTGCTTTGGTTGCACTGCTGAAATTGCGTTTTGCACCACATGAAACAGTGAATTCATTGAGTGCGGAGTTCTATGCTCGAGTGCAGTTGGATGGGGAGACTCTGGCTGAATACAGCAGAGTGCTTGTGGGATTGCGCAATCGCATGGAGAAGGTAGCGGCCACTGAAGCAGAGGGTCAGGCACTGGCCCTACTGCGAGACACTGCTCTGAAGTATCAATTTATTGAGGGCGTTCAGGAGCAGTCTGTTCGTCGAGAGCTGAGGCGGATTGCTTTTCATTCTGCAGGCAAGCCCTTTCACCACATACGGAATGAGGCCCTCTGTTTGCTGGACGACGAACAACATTGTGCCAGGGAAGGGCAAGATTCGTCTCCAGTCAATTCTAGACTTTTAGAGATAGCGCAGATGCAGCAGCAGCTGCAAACGCAAGTGATGCAGCTGGCATCACAGCAGTGCCAGACAGCTGGGCAAATGCAGGTAGTGATAGTCTGGCTGGCCAACCTCGATTGCTAGCGCCGGCTGACAGCGAAGCTCGGCCAGGCAAGTTGGCTCATGTTATTGTAAGTCATTTCATCAAAAAATGTCCCGGAAAGAGGGCCCCATCCAGACGATGTAATCGCGAGGTACTCCTGTTTCCACTGCAGCAGAGCCTTTTTATCGCGATTTCCACCAGAATGGTGAATTGTGAGACAGGTGGCAGATCGGTATCAAGTGACGCATCTGGCTAGTGATCGGATAGTGGAGCGTAGGAGGCGACAGAGGTTGGAGTATTGCAAGGAGGAGGATGTAGGCGGAGAGAGGTTGGGCAGGGATGGAGGTGCAGCTCCGTCGGCGAGTGGCTCAATCCCAACGAGCTGGTAGACAGATGAGGAAGGAAGGAACTGCATGAGCAACAGAGCTTGGGATTAACTGCGAACAGAGTAAATGTGGGAATCTCAACGATGAATTATCTGTGGAGTCGAGCCGGGGCTGTGCCCGTGTGGCCGGCAAGGAAATGCTCGGCTGATTGGCCGGTGATGTGGGGCCTGGTGAAGCTCGGGGGATGGAGAACTCGCTGAGCAGAGAAGCCAGTTCGGCTTGAGCCGAAAGATGGCAATTTTGGTGCCATATATCCCTTGTCGGCGAGAAAAGAGGGCCGCAGTTCGCGATGAGCATCGCCGGAAACGGTGTGTGGAGAAGCTCTTCCAAAGCGAGATGTGAGGCTGGAAGTAGTGCTGGTCCGACTGTGAAGGCATCGGCGTGGTGGCTGCGTGTAATCACACAATTTAGTTGGCAGCAAGGCCAGCGCCATACCGTGTGCAGGAATCGCGCGACTCTGCGTATGTAAGATATGGGTCGTATATCTCCTGAGCACAGTGACCATGGTAGTGCCTGTATGGCTGGGACAGATGTTTTCCCATATAAATGAGGCCGCTGTCTGACCACGTATATATATTTTGGTAGGTAGGAGCCACTGAGTGAGAGTAGCTTGCCTGCACTAGCGGGACATGGGTTTCCTCTGCCTGCACGAGCGGGACAGGGGTTTCCCACTACCTTCCACTCATGCTAGTGTGGGTTCTTCTACCATCGATCCCCGTGTAGGTTTGTATTTCTTTCATTTTAGGTGGAGCCACTGAAAGAGGGTAGCTTGCCTGCACGAGCGGGACAGGGATTTCCCACTTCCTTCCACTCGTACTAGTTTGGCTTGGGGGTAGCTTGCCTGCACTAGCGGGACATGGATTTCCTCTACCTTTGGCTGCTGTGTGTTGCCCTGCCCGTATGTCTAGCATTGTTTCCCAGGCTAAGGTAAATTTACACAATATTTGTTGTGGCAATGGGTGTCACCTCACTGAGGAGGGGCTAACTAAGTATGAGTTTGGAGTGAGGCAGAGCATACTAAATTATCTGACTTCATGTTAAATGTCAGAGCTGTCCCCGACGAATCTAAATGGTTAATGGTGTTTTCCATGTGGAGACAGGTTGCCCGCACCAATATCTATTACTGTTGCGAAAGTGGTTGGTGTTGGGTGATCCGTGGACGGATTCAGAAAATCTGGGGCGGATTGGCCATGAATTAAACTCATTTCATAACGCCCCTGTGTATCCATATCCTTCTAATAATCATGTAATCACTCGTGTGAGACTATTTCGATGAACTGTCATAGTAACCACTTTCTATGTATTACTAAAATATGTATTTAAAAAGAACAATTAACCATAACTTTTAATATTTATCTTCTTCTAAGAGTATTTTATATGGATATGAGCCGATGTGCTCGGGCGGAGTGACCGGAGGTTGTACGAATTGGGAGTGGGATGTTTGGGTTGCGCGGGAAGAGTTAGTCACTTGCATTACCACGGTTGAACGTTCGCCACGTGCAGAAATTGGGAACGGTTGTTTTCTGGAAAGACTGCAAGTAGCAGTGTTTAATTTCTCTTTAATTATTAATTGTGTTGCCCTTATGATGGCTAGTGTTCTGTGTAATGATTTATCAGTAATTGGTATAAGAATTGAACAGTATTTGTGACTGGCGTACATTTATGGTTCGCCAGCGTGAATGCTCGCTTATTATTAGAGCCTAATTATGCTATTGTAAACTGTGTGTACCCTGCGGGATAAGTTATCAATCGTGTCATAATAATGTTATTGTTATGTCAGTCACCACTTAGAAGGTTATATTTTGCTGTACTTCGTTTCATTATTTTGCCTTAAATGCAAATGGCGGCGTGTGAGCCCCGGGTGTAGTTAACAATATGGTCGCTAGGGGGCAGCACCCGGAGACATTGTTTACTTGGACGATAATTGGTGGTCCGTTGAATCCTTCCCACACACATGTTACAATAAACTTGGTGATATATGTCTATGGATATTTGTTTCTTCCACAATACAGGAAGGGTTCTAGCAGGTAGCAAGTGGCGGAACATTGTGCTGTGTTCTGACGCCTGACTGTGGGCAGGTACTACGAGTATTTTATGTTTATACTTAATACGAATGATATAGCTCCGGGCCCGACTCTAATAGCTTTTATTCGCATTATGCGCGAAGCGTCGTATAGATCACTAGAGTCGGAGATAGTTTTAGTAGTTACACAGTTTTAGAGATATATATATGAAATTACGAACGTGACAACAATGTGCAACTGACACTACGCGATACCCGGACGCTGGAAAATGCCCGTCGTAGGGCACCCAAAAGAGTCGATGGCGCAAATCCGCTGCTGAAGTACTACTCGGCGCACTATGCTTGCGTCTGTGGAGGGAAAAAGTATCGGTCGAAGAGCAATGGCATTCGCACCGACCAACGGTTAGTCGTTTATTTTACGAACTTTATGTTATGAAGGTTCCGATAATTAGTGTGTTTATCGTTATATATTAATCGAAAGCCTATATATTTGTTTGGCCCCAACGACATTCATACATGGAACACAAGGGACAAACTTTGTTGTTTACCGTTACATTGAAGGCTTCGTACTTTTGCATGTACGTGCAACCATTTGGGTAAATATTTCGTGCATAAATATGTCATGATGCTGGTTATGCCAAATTATTTGTGGAATAGCAGGGGCAAACTTAGTAAAGTTAATTCTGTTTACCGTTACATTCAAACCTGTGTCGATGCAGCCATTGGGCTAAAGATTTCATGATGCCTTAGGCATTCGAAACAAGACATTCACACTGGAATCAAAGGAAAATTTT
>JAODUO010003575.1:0-14083 GCA_025642075.2 Ridgeia piscesae | reverse complement strand
AGGACTGCTGAAAGCGTATGAAACTTACTTCTTTGATAGATTTATTTACACAAACACTGCCTCAATTTCTCTGGCATCCGCCATATTCTACAATTCAAGCGGAAAACTGATACAAACAACAACCATGTTAAGAGGAATCATGATATTCAGTTTCTATCGCTCACATATTTCAATCTGATAATCTTGTCGAGAGACCGAGCTCTGCAATCTGCGCTCGACAACAATAGCGTTACCTGCCATCACTATCAACATCACTATTTCTACTGATAATTATAGTACAACTGTTTTTTAACATTTCTGATGTTCTAAGAGAACACACATCACTCGAAGGAAAATACCACTTTCACTTGACTTGACAAGCCGAGTAACGGTGCAAATAAGTGTTGCATGCAGAGTAATGTAGATCCCCAAATACTTTCACAAGACAACCTAAAAGGACAATTATCATAGTAACGATAACAGTTGAAATTTGTTCGGATTCGGTAATAAAACTGTATACACAAATAGTACACGACAAACTCCGTCGGCGTCCGCAGAGTATCCCGTACTACAGGACGTGCACATTGTGTTTTCATCATTGCAAGTGGCACAGTTGTTTTCGCCAGCAGTACATGTTAACGCTAAAGGAAAAAACAACTACCATTAATGTATCATTTCTAATTTACGTTAAATAAAGGACAGGGTGGTAGTAATGCTGCAGACATCTTTTTCTATATTAGAAATGTATCATATTATATAGCGCTGCATGTTGTACTCAGGACTGTTAAAGCGCTTGAAACTTTACTTCTTTGATAGACTTATTTGCACAAACACTGCCTCAACTTCCCGCCATATGCTACAATTCAAGCGCGAAAACTGATACTAAACAAATCAACCACTGTCTATTGCCAGTAACTCAATGATACAGCTGAGTGAACTGGAGCAAAGTAGATTGAAAAAATATTCCAAAGTTTTAAAATCGCTACACATATTTCGTATCCTGCTAATCTTAGTCGAGAGACCGAAGCTCTACGACTGAATCACTGCGCTCGACAAAACTAGCTACACCTACCATAACTATCAATATCTACTATTTCTACTGATAATTATAGTACAACTGTTTTTTAACATTTCTGATGTTCTAAGAGAACACACATCACTCAAAGGAATATACCACTTTTACTTGACTTGACAAGCCGAGTAACGGTGCAAATAAGTGTTGACATGCAGAGTAACTGATAGCAACGCAATTGCTCACTCTAAAAATTAACCATTTCTCACAAGAATACAGCACATTTTTCTATGATAAGTATTGACAATTTTATTTTAACTTATTCACTTTTTAGTACAGCATACAGATCTCCAAAATACATTAATCTTGGACATCGAACTCCCTGAAAGAACCAAATCTAGTAATAGGAAAATTAACGAGAACAGTTAAATAAGTAATTGTCGGATTCGGTAATAAAACTGTATACACAAATAGATTACCTTGACAAACTCCGTCGGCGTCCGCAGAGTATCCCGTACTACAGGACGTGCACATTGTGTTTTCATCATTGCAAGTGGCACAGTTGTTTTCGCCAGCAGTACATGTTAACGCTAAAGGAAAAAACAACTACCATTAATGTATCATTTCTAATTTACGTTAAATAAAGGACAGGGTGGTAGTAATGTTGCAGACATCTTTTTCTATATTAGAAATGTATCATATTATATAGCGCTGCATGTTGTACTCAGGACTGTTATAAGCGCTTGAAAGTTTACTTCTTTGATAGACTTATTTGCACAAATACTACCTCAACTTCCCGCCATATGCTACAATTCAAGCGCGAAAACTGATACTAAACACATCAACCACTGTCTATTGCCAGGTACTCTTTGATACAGATGGTAATAGCAAATAATGTATCCAAAGTTTTAAAATCGCTACACATATTTCGTATCCTGCTAATCTTAGTCGGGGGCCCCCGATTCATTCGTCCGCAGAGTATCCCGTATTACAGGACGTGCACGTTGTGTTGTCATCATTGCAAGTGGCACAGTTGTTTTCGCCAGCAACACATACTAAAGGAAACAATACTACCATCAATTTCCTTTATTCAATTTACCTGACAGAAAGGACAGGGTAGGGGTAACATTGCAGACATCTTCTTTCGATATTAAAAAGGTACAATATTATATAGCACTGCATCTTGTAATCAGGACTGCTGAAAGCGTATGAAACTTACTTCTTTGATAGATTTATTTACACAAACACTGCCTCAATTTCTCTGGCATCCCGCCATATTCTACAATTCAAGCGCGAAAACTGATACTAAACAAAACAACCACTGTCTATTGCCAGGAACTCATTGATACAGCTGAGTGAACTGAAGCAAAATAGATTGAACAAAAATATATTCCAAGGTTTCATTATCGCCGCACATATTTCGAATCCTGATAATCTTAGTAGAGAGACCGAAGCTCTACGCCTGAATCACTGCGCTCGACAACAATAGCGTTACCTGCCATCACTATCAACATCCACTATTTCTACTGATAATTATAGTACAACTGTTTTTTAACATTTCTGATGTTCTAAGAGAACATACATCACTCGAAGGAAAATACCACTTTCACTTGACTTGACAAGCCGAGTAACGGTGCAAATAAGTGTTGGCATGCAGAGTAGCATGTAGATCTCCAAAAATACATTAATCGTGGACATCGACCGACCTAAAAGGACCGAATCTAGTCATAGGAAATTGAACGATAACAGTTAAATAATTAATTGTCGGATTCGGTAATAAAACTGTATACACAAATAGATTACCTTGACAAACTCCGTCGGCGTCCGCAGAGTATCCCGTACTACAGGACGTGCACATTGTGTTTTCATCATTGCAAGTGGCACAGTTGTTTTCGCCAGCAGAACATGTTAACGCTAAAGAAAAACAACTACCATTAATGTATCATTTCTAATTTACGTTAAATAAAGGACAGGGTGGTAGTAATGCTGCAGACATCTTTTTCTATATTAGAAATGTATCATATTATATAGCGCTGCATGTTGTACTCAGGACTGTTACAAGCGCTTGAAACTTTACTTCTTTGATAGACTTATTTGCACAAACACTGCCTCAACTTCCCGCCATATGCTACAATTCAAGCGCGAAAACTGATACTAAACAAATCAACCACTGTCTATTGCCAGTAACTCAATGATACAGCTGAGTGAACTGGAGCAAAGTAGATTGAAAAAATATTCCAAAGTTTTAAAATCGCTAAAAATTTTTTATTCAATTTAAAGGGCCCCCAAATTTGGTCGACAAAACTGCTACACCTACCATAATATCAATATCTACTATTTCTCGTTTTGCAACTTTTTTTTAACATTTCTGTGTTCTGAAAACACTAAAGGAAATACCACTTTACTTGGGTTGAAAGAGTAACGAAGCAAAATTTTACTCTGAAAATTAACCATTTCCCAAAATACGCCATTTTTTTATGAAAGTATTGACAATTTTATTTTTAAATTATTCACTTTTTTACAGCATACAATCTCCCAAAAAAATTTTAAACTTTGGAACAATCCCGGAACCCAAAACTAAATAGGGAAAAAAAACGAGAACAGTTTAAATAAATTTTAAAAAAAAACTGTTCCGCAAATCCCGGTACAAACCCGGACTGCACGTTTTTCATCGCAAAATTACAGTTTTTTCGCCGAAAACGTAAAAAAACAACACCCTTAATGTATCACAAACGTTAAATAAGGCAGGGTTGTTTTGCGAAAATCTTTTCTATTGAAATGATCTATTATATTCCCCTTTTACTCAGGAGAAAGGTTGAAAGTTTCTTCGATAAATTTATTTTTGCCAAAAACAATTTAACCAAATGTTAAACCATAACCCTCAATGATAAGCTGAGTGAACGGGGCAAAGTAGTTTAAAAAAAATTCCAAAATTTTTAAAACCTACACTTTTCTATCCTGCTAATCTTTGGGGAACCCGGGTCTACATTCCTCCCGGGGTCTCCCAGGTATCCCATTCAGGGTGCACTTTTGTTGTCATCATTGCAAGTGGCACAGTTGTTTTCGCCAGCAACACATACTAAAGGAAACAATACTACCATCAATTTCCTTTATTCAATTTACCTGACAGAAAGGACAGGGTGGGGGAAAAAACATTTTTTTTTAAAAAAAACAAAATTTTTATAGCACTGCATCTTGTAATCAGGACTGCTGAAAGCGTATGAAACTTACTTCTTTGATAGATTTATTTAAAAAAACCCGCCTCAATTTTTTGGCATCCCCCCATATTCTCTTTGGCAAAACGTACTAAAAACCCATATTGCGGGCCATTATCGGGGAGTGAACTGGGAAAAAACAAAAAATTTTTTTTTGAAATTTTAAACTTTTGTGAAGCCGGCCCCCCTGAATCTCGCTGGCGTTCCTCCCCTCTTCCTACTATTTTTCTGAAAAAAGTAAAATGTTTTTTCATTTCTGATGTTTTAAAAAAATATCAAAAAACCCCCTGACGACAAAACCTAACTCAAAAAAATTTGGCATGCAAAGAGTTTAAAAAAAATTAAACACCACTAAAAAACAGCATAAAAGGTTTAAAAAAATTTTGTCGGATTCGTAAAAAAACTGTATCCAAATGATTTCCTTGACAAACCCCCGGCTCCCGAAAAATCCCCCAGGACTTTTTTTTTCATCTTCAAGTTTGCGCCAGAAACATTTCGCTAAAGGAAAAAACAACTACCATTAATGTATCATTTCTAATTTACGTTAAATAAAGGACAGGGTGGTAGTAATGCTGCAGACATCTTTTTCTATATTAGAAATGTATCATATTATATAGCGCTGCATGTTGTACTCAGGACTGTTATAAGCGCTTGAAACTTTACTTCTTTGATAGACTTATTTGCACAAACACTGCCTCAACTTCCCGCCATATGCTACAATTCAAGCGCGAAAACTGATACTAAACAAATCAACCACTGTCTATTGCCAGTAACTCAATGATACAGCTGAGTGAACTGGAGCAAAGTAGATTGAAAAAATATTCCAAAGTTTTAAAATCGCTACACATATTTCGTATCCTGCTAATCTTAGTCGAGAGACCGAAGCTCTACGACTGAATCACTGCGCTCGACAAAACTAGCTACACCTACCATAACTATCAATATCTACTATTTCTACTGATAATTATAGTACAACTGTTTTTTAACATTTCTGATGTTCTAAGAGAACACACATCACTCAAAGGAATATACCACTTTTACTTGACTTGACAAGCCGAGTAACGGTGCAAAGTTAACCATTTCTCACAAGAATACAGCACATTTTTCTATGATAAGTATTGACAATTTTATTTTAACTTATTCACTTTTTAGTACAGCATACATATCTCCAAAATACATTAATCTTGGACATCGAACTCCCTGAAAGAACCAAATCTAGTAATAGGAAAATTAACGAGAACAGTTAAATAAGTAATTGTCGGATTCGGTAATAAAACTGTATACACAAATAGATTACCTTGACAAACTCCGGCGTCGTCCGCAGAGTATCCCGTATTACAGGACGTGCACATTGTGTTTTCATCATTGCAAGTGGCACAGTTGTTTTCGCCAGCAGTACATGTTAACGCTAAAGGAAAAAACATCTACCATTAATGTATCATTTAGACATCTTTTTCTATATTAGAAATGTATCATATTATATAGCGCTGCATGTTGTACTCAGGACTGTTATAAGCGCTTGAAAGTTTACTTCTTTGATAGACTTATTTGCACAAATACTACCTCAACTTCCCGCCATATGCTACAATTCAAGCGCGAAAACTGATACTAAACACATCAACCACTGTCTATTGCCAGGTACTCTTTGATACAGATGAGTGAACTGGAGCAAAGTAGATTGAAAAAATATTCCAAAGTTTTAAAATCGCTACACATATTTCGTATCCTGCTAATCTTAGTCGAGAGACCGAAGCTCTACGACTGAATCACTCCGGCGTCGTCCGCAGAGTATCCCGTATTACAGGACGTGCACGTTGTGTTGTCATCATTGCAAGTGGCACAGTTGTTTTCGCCAGCAACACATACTAAAGGAAACAATACTACCATCAATTTCCTTTATTCAATTTACCTGACAGAAAGGACAGGGTAGGGGTAACATTGCAGACATCTTCTTTCGATATTAAAAAGGTACAATATTATATAGCACTGCATCTTGTAATCAGGACTGCTGAAAGCGTATGAAACTTACTTCTTTGATAGATTTATTTACACAAACACTGCCTCAATTTCTCTGGCATCCCGCCATATTCTACAATTCAAGCGCGAAAACTTTGTATCATTTTTCATCTAGCTCCCCAGAATCATTTCATTGATGACAAGTATGGCAAAGAAGTTGATCAGTAGTACATTGTTGCAAAATAGCATATGGCAGAAGTAAAGAAACTGTCAAGCGCTTAATAACATTTAAAAAGTAAAATTTGCGGCGGTAAAAAATATGATACACTAGTTTATTGAAAATGTGGCGTGCAGAGATTACTACAGACCCTTGTGTTTTATTTAAGTAAATTTTTTAGAAATTTTAAACTTTAAAATGGTACCTTTGTTTTTCCTTTTACGTTAAATAGGGAAACAGGTGTGTGCTTACGTTAAATTCTGCGGCCCCTTTAATTAACTTTAGATTTTCTATTCTAGAGGGGGGTTCGATGTCAAACGATTAATGTATTTTGGAGATCTGTATGCTGTACTAAAAAGTGAATAAGTTAAAATAAAATTGTTTAATACTTATCATAGAAAAATGTGCTGTATTCTTGGAGAAATGGTTAACTTTCAGAGTGAGCAATTCGTTGCTATCAGTTACTCTGCATGTCAACCACTTATTTGCACCGTTACTCCTTGTCAATCAGTAAAAGTGGTATATTCGCAAAAGTGATTTTAAAATAAATTTAAAAAACAGTTACCTATAATTATCGGTATTATTGTAGTACGATAGTTATGGTAGGTGTACATCGGCGTTCGTCGCAGAGCTTCGGTCCCCGAAAAATTACAGGATGCGAATTGTGTAGCGATTTTAACTTTGGAATATTTTTCGTCTATTGCTCCATTCACTCAGTGTATCAGAGTACTGCGCATGTTGATTTGTTTAGTATCAGTTTTCGCGCTTGAATTGTACATATGGGGGAAATTGCATTGTAATCTTCAAGTTTCGAAGCTTAAACGGGTCTGAGTTACAACATGCAGGCTTTAATATGATACATTTCTAATAGAAAAGATGTCTGCACACCACCCTGTCCTTTATTTAACGTAGAATTAAAATGATACATAATATTTTCCTTGCGTACATGTTCTGCTGGCAAACATTGCCCGCAATGATAAAACACAATGTGCACGTCCGTAATACGGATACTCTGCGGACGACGCTTTGTCAGGAACTATTTGATACAGTTTTATACCGAATCCGACATTAATTATTTAACGTTATCGTTCAATTTCCTATGACTAGATTCGGTCCTTTTGTCGGTCGATTCCACGATTAATCATTTTTGGAGATCTAATGCTACTCTGCATGAAAATATTCCCCTTCCGCTTCCGAAAGATGAGTGTGTAGTTCTTTTGACATCAGAAATGTTAAAAAACAGTTGTACTATAATTATCAGTAGAAATAGTGGATGTTGATAGTGATGGCAGGTAACGCTATTGTTGTCGAGCGCAGTGATTCAGGCGTAGAGCTTCGGTCTCTCTACTAAGATTATCAGGATTCGAAATATGTGCGGCGATAATAAAACCTTGGAATATATTTTTGTTCAATCTATTTTGCTTCAGTTCACTCAGCTGTATCAATGAGTTCCTGGCAATAGACAGTGGTTGTTTGTTTAGTATCAGTTTTCGCGCTTGAATTGTAGAATATGGCGGGACCAGAAATTTGGTTTTTAATCATAAAGAAGTAAGTTTCATACGCTTTCAGCAGTCCTGATTACAAGATGCAGTGCTATATAATATTGTACCTTTTTAATATCGAAAGAAGTTAATGTTACCCCTACCCTGTCCTTTCTGTCAGGTAAATTGAATAAAGGAAATTGATGGTAGTATTGTTTCCTTTAGTATGTGTTGCTGGCGAAAACAACTGTGCCACTTGCAATGATGACAACACAACGTGCACGTCCTGTAATACGGGATACTCTGCGGACGACGCCGGAGTGATTCAGTCGTAGAGCTTCGGTCTCTCGACTAAGATTAGCAGGATACGAAATATGTGTAGCGATTTAAAACTTAATTTTCAATCTACTGACAGTTTCACACTTATAAAGTCCTGAATAGACAGTGGTGATCCCCCCCCCCCCCCCCCCCCCCCCCCCCCCCCCCCCCCCCCCCCTGTAGTCGGGATACTCTGCGGACAACGCGGATTTGTCAAAGAATATTTGGATCATTTTATTAAATCCGACAATTTTATTTAACTGTTCTCTTAATCTTTAGTAGAGGCTCAGATCGTCCAAGATACATTATCTTGGAGATCACTGCGCTGACAAAAAGTGAATTAGAGACAAAATAAAATTGTCCGGAATACTTATCATAGAAAAATGTGCGTCTTGGAGAATGGTACTTCAGAGGGGCAATTGCGTTCTATCAGTCTCTGCATGTACACTTATTTGCACCGTTACTCGGGAATCAAGTAAAAGTGGTATTTTCCTTTCGAGTGATGTGTGTTCCTCTTTAAACATCAGAAATGTTAAAAAACAGTTGTACTATAATTATCAGTAGAAATAGTAGATATTGATTATGGTAAGCTTTTTGTCGAGCGCAGTGATTCAGTCGTAGAGCTTCGGTCTCTCGACTAAGATTGAGGAACGAAAGTGTAGGATTTAAAACGGAATATTTTTTCAATCTACTTTTCAGTTCACTCAGCTGTATCAAGAGTTACGGGAATCAGTGGTTGATTGTTTAGTATCAGTTTTCGCGCTTGAATTGTAGATATGGCGGAAGTTGGGCAGTGTTTGTGCAAATAAGTCTATCAAGAAGTAAAGTTCAAGCGCTTATAACAGTCTGAGTACAACATGCAGCTATATAATATGATACATTTCTAAATAGAACAAGATATCTGAGCATTACTACCACCCTGTCCTTTATTTAACGTAAATTAGAAATGATACATTAATGGTAGTTGTTTTTTCCTTTAGCGTTAACATGTACTGCTGGCGAAAACAACTGTGCCACTTGCAATGATGACAAATCCATAGTTTGTCGTAATCTATAGTGAATACATGATTTTTTACGATTTCGAAATTACATTCTACAGTTCTCTGCTGTCAACACTTATTTGCACCGTTACTCGGCTTGTCAAGTCAAGTGAAAGTGGTATTTTCCTTCGAGTGATGTATGTTCTCTTAGAACATCAGAAATGTTAAAAAACAGTTGTACTATAATTATCAGTAGAAATAGTGGATGTTGATAGTGATGGCAGGTAACGCTATTGTTGTCGAGCGCAGTGATAGCTAGAGCTTCGGTCTCTCTACTAAATTACGGGTTTCGTAGCGGTTCCTGGCAATAGTCATCACCAGCTGACTGATTCCGGAATCGTTGTTTTAGTATCAGTTTTCGCGCTTGAATTGTAGAATATGGCGGGATGCCAGAGAAATTGAGGCAGTGTTTGTGTAAATAAATCTATCAAAGAAGTAAGTTTCATACGCTTTCAGCAGTCCTGATTACAAGATGCAGTGCTATATAATATTGTACCTTTTTAATATCGAAAGAAGATGTCTGCAATGTTACCCCTACCCTGTCCTTTCTGTCAGGTAAATTGAATAAAGGAAATTGATGGTAGTATTGTTTCCTTTAGTATGTGTTGCTGGCGAAAACAACTGTGCCACTTGCAATGATGACAACACAACGTGCACGTCCTGTAATACGGGATACTCTGCGGACGACGCCGGAGTGATTAAAGTCAAACTTCGGTCTCCACAGATTACAGCTGTAATCGAAATTTTAAAGTGTACGCAATTGGCAATAGACAGTGGTTGATGTGTTTAGTATCAGTTTTCGCGCTTGAATTGTAGCATATGGCGGGAAGTTGAGGTAGTATTTGTGCAAATAAGTCTATCAAAGAAGTAAACTTTCAAGCGCTTATAACAGTCCTGAGTACAACATGCAGCGCTATATAATATGATACATTTCTAATATAGAAAAAGATGTCTGAAAGCATTACTACCACCCTGTCCTTTATTTAACGTAAATTAGAAATGATACATTAATGGTAGTTGTTTTTTCCTTTAGCGTTAACATGTACTGCTGGCGAAAACAACTGTGCCACTTGCAATGATGAAAACACAATGTGCACGTCCTGTAGTACGGGATACTCTGCGGACGCCGACGGAGTTTGTCAAGGTAATCTATTTGTGTATACAGTTTTATTACCGAATCCGACAATTACTTATTTAACTGTTCTCGTTAATTTTCCTATTACTAGATTTGGTTCTTTCAGGGAGTTCGATGTCCAAGATTAATGTATTTTGGAGATCTGTATGCTGTACTAAAAAGTGAATAAGTTAAAATAAAATTGTCAATACTTATCATAGAAAAATGTGCTGTATTCTTGTGAGAAATGGTTAATTTTCAGAGTGAGCAATTGCGTTGCTATCAGTTACTCTGCATGTCAACACTTATTTGCACCGTTACTCGGCTTGTCAAGTCAAGTAAAAGTGGTATATTCCTTTGAGTGATGTGTGTTCTCTTAGAACATCAGAAATGTTAAAAAACAGTTGTACTATAATTATCAGTAGAAATAGTAGATATTGATAGTTATGGTAGGTGTAGCTAGTTTTGTCGAGCGCAGTGATTCAGTCGTAGAGCTTCGGTCTCTCGACTAAGATTAGCAGGATACGAAATATGTGTAGCGATTTTAAAACTTTGGAATATTTTTTCAATCTACTTTGCTCCAGTTCACTCAGCTGTATCATTGAGTTACTGGCAATAGACAGTGGTTGATTTGTTTAGTATCAGTTTTCGCGCTTGAATTGTAGCATATGGCGGGAAGTTGAGGCAGTGTTTGTGCAAATAAGTCTATCAAAGAAGTAAAGTTTCAAGCGCTTGTAACAGTCCTGAGTACAACATGCAGCGCTATATAATATGATACATTTCTAATATAGAAAAAGATGTCTGCAGCATTACTACCACCCTGTCCTTTATTTAACGTAAATTAGAAATGATACATTAATGGTAGTTGTTTTTTCCTTTAGCGTTAACATGTCTGCTGGCGAAAACAACTGTGCCACTGAATGCACAATGCATGATCGGAACTCGCGGGGATTTGTCAAGGTAATCTATTTGTGTATACAGTTTTATTACCGAATCCGACAATTAATTATTTAACTGTTTCGTTCAATTTCCTATACTAGATCCGTTGGTCCTTGTATTTTGGAGTCACATGCTACTCTGCATGCCAACACTTATTGCCCGTTACTCTTGTCAAGTCAATGAAAGTTATTTTCCTTCAGTGATGTATGTTCTCTTAGAACATCAGAAATGTTAAAAAAATTGTACTATAATTATCAGTAGAAATATATGGATGTCTAATAGTGATGGCGGCGTCTTTACAAGATTATCAGGAGAAATGGGATAATAATGGTATTTTTTGTTCAATCTATTTTGCTTCAGTTCACTCGCTGACATGAGTCCTGAATAGGTGGTGTTTGTTTAGTATCAGTTTTCGCGCTTGAGTGAATATGCGGGATGCCAGAAGGGCATGTTTGAATAAATCTATAAAGAAGTAGTTTATCGTTTCAGCAGTCCTGATAATGCAGTGCTATATAATATTGACCAATTTCGAAAGAGATGTTGCAATGTTACCCTACCCTTTTAGGTAAATTGAATAAAGATTGATATATTGTTTCTTTAGTATGTGTTGCGGCAAAACTGTGCCAGCATGATGACAACAAATAGGAGTTTCGGATGATCGAGATTCGGTTTCATAAGATTAGCGGTAATTGTTAATTAACTTTGGAATATTTTTTCAATCTACTTGCTCCAGTTCACTCATCTGTATAAAAGTACTGGCAATAGACAGGGTTGATGTTTAGTATCAGTTTCGCCTTGAATTGTAGCATATGGCGGAATTGAGGTGTATTTGTGCAAATAAGTCTATCAAAGAAGTAAACTTTCAAGCGCTTATAACAGTCCTGAGTACAACATGCAGCGCTATATAATATGATACATTTCTAATATAGAAAAAGATGTCTGCAACATTACTACCACCCTGTCCTTTATTTAACGTAAATTAGAAATGATACATTAATGGTAGTTGTTTTTTCCTTTAGCGTTAACATGTACTGCTGGCGAAAACAACTGTGCCACTTGCAATGATGAAAACACATGTGCACGTCCTGTAGTACGGGATACTCTGCGGCGCCGACGGAGTTTGTCAAGGTAATTATTTGTGTATACAGTTTTATTACCGAATCCGACAATTACTTATTTAACTGTTCTCGTTAATTTTCCTATTACTAGATTTGGTTCTTTCAGGGAGTTCGATGTCCAAGATTAATGTATTTTGGAGATCTGTATGCTGTACTAAAAAGTGAATAAGTTAAAATAAAATTGTCAATACTTATCATAGAAAAATGTGCTGTATTCTTGTGAGAAATGGTTAATTTTCAGAGTGAGCAATTGCGTTGCTATCAGTTACTCTGCATGTCAACACTTATTTGCACCGTTACTCGGCTTGTCAAGTCAAGTAAAAGTGGTATATTCCTTTGAGTGATGTGTGTTCTCTTAGAACATCAGAAATGTTAAAAAACAGTTGTACTATAATTATCAGTAGAAATAGTAGATGTTGATAGTTATGGAGGTGAGCTAGTTTTGTCGAGCGCAGTGATTCAGTCGTAGAGCTTCGGTCTCTCGACTAAGATTAGCAGGATACGAAATATGTGTAGCGATTTTAAAACTTTGGAATATTTTTTCAATCTACTTTGCTCCAGTTCACTCAGCTGTATCATTGAGTTACTGGCAATAGACAGTGGTTGATTTGTTTAGTATCAGTTTTCGCGCTTGAATTGTAGCATATGGCGGGAAGTTGAGGCAGTGTTTGTGCAAATAAGTCTATCAAAGAAGTAAAGTTTCAAGCGCTTTAACAGTCCTGAGTACAACATGCAGCGCTATATAATATGATACATTTCTAATATAGAAAAAGATGTCTGCAACATTACTACCACCCTGTCCTTTATTTAACGTAAATTAGAAATGATACATTAATGGTAGTTGTTTTTTCCTTTAGCGTTAACAAAAAAAAAAAAAAAAAAAAAAAAAAAAAAAAAAAAAAAAAAAAAAAAAAAAAAAAAAAAAAAAAAAAAAAAAAAAAAAAAAAAAAAAAAAAAAAAAAAAAAAAAAAAAAAAAAAAAAAAAAAAAAAAAAAAAAAAAAAAAAAAAAAAAAAAAAAAAAAAAAAAAAAAAAAAAAAAAAAAAAAAAAAAAAAAAAAAAAAAAAAAAAAAAAAAAAAAAAAAAAAAAAAAAAAAAAAAAAAAAAAAAAAAAAAAAAAAAAAAAAAAAAAAAAAAAAAAAAAAAAAAAAAAAAAAAAAAAAAAAAAAAAAAAAAAAAAAAAGTTTGAAATCCATTCGACCTTTTATTATCATAATTATTTAAGGTATTTCTTGCTTGTGTATGAAAATATTTAATTTAACCTCACCATTAATTTAATAGAATGTTCTTATATTTTAATATGAAATATTTTCAGATGATTGGCAAACTTTGATAAAGTCCTTATGTAACAGTGATTATGAATTTCAATATTTGTTGATTTAGTTTTTAATATTCTTATTTATTGGTGAAATAAGTTTTATATAAAAATGATTAATTTCATCAGGTATATATTATTAATTGTTCCTCTAAATTAATTGGTTTTTTCTACTTAAAAAAAGTTATAGGATGGAGGGTTTTAAGTGGGGATATAGGAAATTGTTTAAATTGAATTTTAAATTTGCATTACTTTTCTGACGTGGTTGATTGATATCAGTTTTCGCGCTTATGTACATGGCGGAATGAAGGTTGCAAATAAGCTATCAAAAATAATTCAAGCGTATGTCTGATACAACATGCAGCGTATTAATATGAAAT
>JAODUO010003574.1:0-13863 GCA_025642075.2 Ridgeia piscesae | reverse complement strand
ATCTTGACCCAGTATATACGGTGAGAAACATCGTATTCGAAGCAACGTTCTTCGAACGGATGTCCTTCTTCGTGTTTACAACGGCGATAGCATTGACGCACGTAATCGGACACGTGACTTTAAGGCCGGTTCTGCGTGCTGAGTGGTCAAACCACGGTCAGACAACAGGAAGAGGCGCATCATGGACGCCTCTATGAAGCCGATGATTTCAGTAAAATTATCCACTTTGGAATTATTATACTAATAAACCACTGACGTTAAAAATGTGATTACCGTTCAGAATGGTTGCTTTGTATTAGCCCTTTCACGTGCATAGCACTTAATATTTCCCTTTTGGTTCCCTTTAACTGACAGAATTCAAAGAGAGGGTGAGCCCTCCTCTGAAGTCATTACAGAGGAGTTGAATAGGCCTAACGAAGTGGGGAATTCAGAATGAATGTCCCCCTATAAGTGGGAGGCCTACGATTAGTTAAACTACTAACGAACACAAATTTAACAAATGCGTTTTGCTAGTAGAAAGGATGGACATTTTGCCAAAACTCTTCGAATACTGCTGTCTGTCGTAACAGCATCGATCACACTGTGACTGTGTGTGCTAGTTGCGCTTTGCTTTCTGGGGACTGCAACGGACACAATTTAAACCATAACGCACGTAGGTATACGAAGTGACGAATATACAATACTTAGAAATTCGTTAATTATTTGCAGAATAACATCGAATTTGTTCGGTCTGAAAATACATTATATTTGTTTAACTCACCTGTGTATCTAGGTCGTTATAGTATTTCTAGTTTTCGTTAACCTTGGATTACTCTCACAAGTTTGCCAATCGCTTTTCAATTCGATGTCGAAAGTTAGCTTATGAGTTACGTCATTCAAACAATGCGCCGTTTGCATGGTGGCTTTAAATAATTGAAGGCGAACGTGTTCCCATAGGAACACATGAAAAAAGTTCAATTGTAATGAGGTACCACAATAACTAATCCGACCGAGGGCGCTCTGACGCAACTAGTGACTTAGTACCGTCTTTTATGTATTCTTGACGTGCGTAAAATGCGCCACGATTTTGCGGAACATTTTGCGGAATTAAGGCTTGTTTAAATCATCCTACAATCAGCTGTTGAACTCGCATGACTCCGAAGCCTCACACATAGCTAAATATGGATACAGTCTGACATGTCCGTCAATGTGAAAGCATAATAATATGTACATTAATGTACATTTACAGCCGATGGAACGTCGACTGTGGCCCAACGGCAGGTGTGCTGGCTCGATGCCGGAAAGGTTGTTTACAATCATCTACAGCTCGCCGTGTGCATCACACGAGACTGCTACGTCTTCACACATAGTTAAATATTGATATCGTATAACATGTCCATCAATATGAAAACATAATATCTACATTAATGTATATTTACAGTCGATAAAACGTCGCGGGACGTTCGATTGAATGCAATGCCAAGAAGGCGTTGTTTTGGCTGTTCTGTCTATTGACCACACATACGGCATGCTGTTCTGTCTATTGACCACACATACGGCATGCCCACACAGTCAAGCTACCGCTGGCTACGCGCCTGCACAGTCAATAGCTTACCCTTCATATATACGAAAAAGATGATTTAAACAAGCGTTCAGCAAAACATGCAAACAAATCCACGTTAGTCACTAGAAGCGCTGATACGCAACTATGGTCTAGTCAGAGCCAGGCTTAGATACATATCTATCTAAGGCTCTGGGCTGGGTCTAGTCAGAGCCTTAAATACATAGAGTTTGGCCAATTGAAAATCTGGACGCCATTTTCGGTCTAGGCACGTGATATCACACGACGTGTTAAAAATGTTATGCTTTATTGTTCTGCTTGGACTGGAGATGCTCTATAATGTGTAATAAGTGCGCACATGGATATGATATAATATTGGACTGTTCGGCTTCATGCTGAGAAACATTCGTAAGAAGTTTAGGGAAGTTAAATTAGAACGGAAAGGATGGATTACCAATGCTTAGTTAAAGTCAGTGCAGCCTCCAGGCTAGGACTGTGGTGTGGTACGTTCGTTCTCCGACCATATAAGTCGAGAATGATATGACTAAAACTGTCTATGATCTTATCTTCCATTGATGTTTTCGCTCGTTACCATTCCAACCATGACGCAATGTAATGTAGAGCTACGGTTCTTTGATATGATGCCGTCAAATTGACGATTATTGTACGTACTATTATGGTCATGTGGTGAGGAGACTGTGTTTTGCTCGATGCTGCCATGTCTATTTTCGTGCCTCATATTAGTTTCAGCGTCATTATGATTAAATACATCTACTATATATATATATAATAATATATATTATAATATATATGTATATATATATTATATGTACCCACTGCACATACAGTCTCCTATGCAAAGCAGCAATGCAAGACAAGTGATGATTGAAATTGGCCAAATATATGACATTTATTATATTAGATAAATCAGATGGATCACATAGCTATACCACACATACATCAATACATCTCCACAGCAAGTATGCCGGCCCCAATGGTCTTGCTAAGAAGACCTACACATTCTAACACATTATACCAATGACCGGTATTAACACTTCTCTTTACACTATATCTAACATCGACACCATATCTGTGGGGGTCACTCCGCCGCATCCTGTAAAACCACCTACTTTATTTACCGTCCTAAAAACCCTGCGTACATAATGTAGAGGAAAAAGCCTAGGGAAAACCTCATGTACCTAATAAGCAACCGGGAAAAGCGTCAAACAACTATAGTGTACATCAAGTGTGGCACAGGGAGGTGGGTGGGAGACCAAATAACAACGTATAACAATAACCAAATATAACCGTAAAACCAAATAACTGAAACTGTGAATAGGGAAAATAGTTATTTTCACGGCGAATAGCGAATCACAGTCATAAATAAACTGGCTTATAATCGGTTAGCCCTCCCTAGTACCTAGCTAACCCGCTAGGATAACACTGGCCTACTCCGCTAGGCGGCACCACCGTCTTGCTTACTACTTCATATAAGATATATATATATATATATATATATATATATATATATATATATATATATATATATATATCGGACAAACCTGTTTGGGAAAAGGACGTCTACAAATTCGCAGGAAAATGATTTGTAACAAACTAAAATGAACAAAGCAACCAGATATTTGAGAAACGCAAACGCAGTGCACAGAATTTTAGTGCGCCATAAACCGTGACGGTGTTGTAAACAACCGTGATATTTCCATTCGTCGAACCAAATTGCAAGCAGCTTTTCACACCACTTACCACAGGAATATTATCGAATAGCCTGCGTAATAAAATTTTACACATACGTATTCCAATAATTTAGGCGGAGGGCTGGATGTTTGTGGAGCAGATTAGTGTATTTTTGGCAGAATCGTTCAAATGGTGATACAAGCATGACATTTGGTAGGAACGTTCCTTTAGGATCACTCTGCAAGAAAAAAGTGCTAGCCACGTGGATTTTCAACATTTTTCCAAGATGGCCGCCAGGGTATGAAAAAACTTTTAACCATAGAAATCGCCAGAGATGTCGGATTTATTTCATCTTGGTGTCGATTTATAGGTTTTTGACCTTGCTAGAGCTGATTCTTGAGTGTATTGATCGATTTCTTGAACCAATAAATCAATTTTAGGACTTATGTAACAATAAAGAAGTCAAAAGACAACTATTATGCAGGCTTCGAATACAAATAAATTGGTTCTCGTTATAGACGGGGAATGTTAGAATTGCCCCCTCCAAAGGACTGGTAATGCCAGGTGGCAAAAATGATGAGCTCTCTTTGCCTACTACATGCCCCAAATGGCAAGCTAAACAAAGCCTCTGGCAGTCAAGCTCCAACCTTCTCGTGGCGGGGGTGTTTCCACAAATAGTGGCGGTGCGAAAGGCGAGTCTCTGGCGCCTGAAAACCAGACAGCTCTGGGCAGATGAAGTTCATTAGCCAGGTAAAGGCATTTCATCGAGGAGATGGACAACTCCGAAATAAAATCACTTGCGACCGAAATGCAGCCGCAAGGATCTATAGGACCCAGACATCACATTGTAACCAGCGATGATGGTGGACACCAGCCAATATCGACTAAACACAGAAAAAGAGAGTGTATGTCATGCAATACCAGGACACACTGGTGGCATACACTGCTGTGCAACTCAGCATGGGGTTCAATGTCAGCTAAACGGTGGGTTGTCTTGAACATGGAGCTGACTATTCTCACGTTGATTCGATCATTTAGAGAAGGAAACTTCACGCTCTACCGTGAATCACTGTCTGAATTGATACCTTACTTCTTCGCCAACAACAACATCAATTACGCGCGTTGGCTTCCCATTCACCTCAGAGACATGATCTGCCTAGAGAAGCAACACCCAGATGTCGCCAGAGAGTTTCATCAAGGAAACTTTGTCGTTCACAAATATGACAGGAATTTCTCCGCAATGGCCATTGACGAACCCCACGAACAGAACAATGCAGTCATCAAAGGTGATGGAGGAGCCATAGGTGTGACGGAGGACCCATCAGCTCTCAGAAGGTGGATGGTGGCTGGACCAGAAATCAGTCGTTTAGTTACCAACTATGAAAAATATCAGGAACCAAAGATGCAAAGAAAAGCAATCGTCACCATGAACAAACAGAGACAGTTCAGAGGTCATTCTTTGAGAAAGTCAAACAGCTCACAATGGTAATGGAGGAAATGGGTAATCCCTTTAAAGAGGAGTCAGGAGATCTTCTTACGCTCGACACCAAGGACATCGCGGATTCTTCTGCTGCTCAGCTAATTGCGACGCATCACGAGAGAGGGTAAGAAAAGTTCAATTCCTTCATGGCTAATCTACAATGTGAGAATAACTGCTCCTTCTACCAGCCTATCAAAAAGAACAGGATAATATTCTTCACAAATGAGCCAAAGTCTGTAAGCAAATCCGAGACAAAGTTACTGAAGGAAGACTGCAATTTGTTTTCCCGACTCTTCGTCTCCTGCCTAAACAGATAGTGTGATAATATTCGTACATGCTCGACATGCAGCCACCGAGGGATATAAGTCTGTGATGATTGAAGCTAATGACACGGACACTGTAGTTATTGCCATATCCCTTATTATATATCTTGCCGCAACAGGTCTTGAGAAAATGTGGGTTGCATTTGGCAAAGGGGAGCACAGGAGATGGATCCCTATCCACGAACTTGTGTCTGCCATAGGACCAGAGAAAACGAGTGGGATGCTCTTCTTCCATGCCTTCACCGGTTGTGATGTTGTATCATCTTTCAATGGCAAAGGGAAAAAGACAGCATGGCAGACATGGAATGTATGCAATGAAGCATCAGTCATCTTCACGAAACTCAGTCAGTGCCCATCAAAGATTGAGGAATCTGATCTACAAATCCTGGAGAAATGTGTGGTCCTGATGTATGACAGATCAAGTTCAGTTGCGTCAGTGAATGAGGCGAGGCTTGCTCTCTTTGCACGAAAGCAGAGGTCATATGATTTAATTCCACCAACACAAGGAGCACTCAAGGAACATACCAAGCGAGCTGCATATGAAGCAGGACACATTTGGAGCCAGGCAATAGTCCGCCAGCCAGAGCCTCAGTGTCCGTCCGAGTGGGGTTGGTTCAAAGAAGATGACTCGTGGAAGCTCTTCTGGACTGCCCTTGCTCCCATAGCTAAAAGCTGCCAGGAGTTAACGAAATGTGGATGCAAGACACAATGTAGTGGAAGGTGCAAATGCTTCCGTTTCGGACTAAGTTGTACTCCACTATGCAGTTGTTTTTGTCAGACCTAGCTAGTCAGAACAATGAACATTGCAGGGCAGAAAAACATTGCAATAAAACTGGGACAGGTTCGTGTTATATTCACCCCGGACGCATTATGAACGAAGTGCAGATTTTGTTGATGGCGTGATACCCCTTTACTATCAAATTGCCTTTAGGAAATACTAGAATGTTTAAAAATGATAACGGCAAATTTATAATGATAATTCAGCATCAATAACTGGAAGTGCTGAACAAAACACAAAAAGACAATTTGGGTGAATCTAAACTCGTATATTAAAGTAATACTTTTGTACCTAAAGCCACATATGGCAGGTAAGGAGTTAAAGGGGAGTGAAGCGGCTGAACAACCACAGCCCAAACATAAGAACATATAATTTACAGCATTTGTCATCATAACTTGACAAGCACAGCGTCACGGTATATTTTTAATATTGTTTTAAACTGAGCTACTTTCAACACAGGGCGCTGCCATTTTGCCTCAGGCATTTTCTGGTTTGACTGGCGTTTTGTTTACAATCGCGGAAGCCGCCAGTCGATAGGCGACGCAGCATAGCTCTCGCAAAAACGGGCCAAACGCATTAAAACAAACATAATTAAACAATTTAATGCACTGTATGGCTAATAGATATACTATGATTGTTAGTAAGCAACTTTTCGCATACTTCCACGAAAGGATTCCAGCAGAAAAAGCAGGTTAGAGATGATAAAGTTGGCGTGTCCGCCGGCGGCAAGTTCGACAAGAGTCTGCGGTGGTCACTTTCGAACTCCGATTGCTAGCCTAATTACAAACGTGACGAGCCACAGGTCCGTGTTTGTTAGATTTGCTTGCATATAAGTTCGCAGCGACGAAGTAAAGTTCGTCGAACTCGACAGGAAAACTGGACATTATTTCCTTATTTGGAAGGTGATGCGGCGCGTAGGAAATGACAAGCCGAAACCAGCTTGTTGTTACCAAGGCGACTCGGCACTCACGAGTTCCATCATGTATCGCTACGACTACAATTTAGTCCCACAGTTGTATTTCGCTGTCTGAGTAATACACGAATGTGATCTTAGCGAAGTTTAAATGTAATAAGAAATGTGAACGTAATAAAGTACACATATGTGTGGATAGTTGTATATCATTTCTTCTTCTATTAATCAGCCAACATCAATGTTTTGATGATTATGCTGATTTGTGGAGGTTGCAGTAGACACTTCTGAAATGTAGTGAAAGGGTGTGTGACATAGTAGATGGGGGTAGTAGACATAAGAAATAAGAGGGGAGGGGAAGGGGAGGGGTGGTCTGTCTGGTTACAGGTGGGCATCAAGCCTGGACTTGAAACAGTCCAGGGACTTGGCTGCCACTATTTCCTGGGGCAGGCTGTTCCATTCGGGGATGGTCCGGGGGAAGAATGACATCTGTCTGTACTGTGTCCTGCAGTAGGAGATATTGTAGCTGTGTGTGTTGTTCTTTCTGTGGCTTGATCTGGTTTCTGTTGGCTGTGGTAGGTATTCAGAATCAATGGTGATGAGGTGGTGGTGAAATTTGTAAAACATTTCAAGTCGAGCTTTTTTACGGCGTTGTTGGAGTGTGGGCCAGGCAAGAGAGTCGATGATGGAGTTGACGCAGGATGTCTGGTGGTGTCTATTTGTAACCAATCTTGCTGCACGGCGTTGGACTTTTTCTATTGTTTTTATGTTGTTTGCAGTGTGTGGGTCCCAGACAGTAGCCGAGTACTCCAGGATTGGGCGGACAAAGGCTTTATATGCTGTTTCTTTTGTTTTCTTGTTTCCGATTTTTAGGTTTTTTCTGAGGAAGCCGAGTGTTTTGTTCGCCTTATTGGTGATGGTGTCTATGTGGAGTCCCCAATTCAGGTTGTCTTGTATTTGCGATTTATATAATCCACGTATTTAGTCTACGGTTCGTTGACGTTTCTTCGCCGGCAAGCTGTACCTAGCAATGCAACCAGCGGCGGTGTGCCACGGTTGGTAGATACAGTTAGAGTTCCTACGTCTACGAGTATATGTTATCGACATAGGCAGTCGCCGATGGGGGAAATAGCTTTTTTCAAAATGATATTTTTTAAATGTCGGCTACATACGTAAGACGTTTTGCAAAACAACACTCGTCATATATTAATAAGTCAACAACAGTCAATCAATCATGACAGGAATGTATTAATTATATAGAATCAGTTAAATATATTTTTTATTGAAACGAAACGGTTGATTGCATTCAACAAAACACTACTCATGTGTTTTATATAATTAGTTATTGGAGTAGTAAAGGTTCCCACGATTTGTTTAATAATTTCATTTTTATTTAAATCCCTCAAGAAATAAAAATCGATTTTTATTTATGGTTTTATTAATTGGTGATTTACATATTACATGATACGAGTCTGGTTTGAATGCTTTGACTGCCTGGTGTGTGTGTGTGTGTGTGTGTGTGTGTGTGTGTGTGTGTGTGTGTGTGTGTGTGTGTGTGTGTGTGTATATATATATATATATATATATATATATATATATATATATATATATATATATATATGCATAATATGTAAACATACACATAAAAAAGTTATTGGTCAAGGTAGATTAACATGATCAATTGCGCAGGAAGCATGATAAAAAGGGGTCTATGGGCAACTGTTATAAGTAGATAAGCTGCTGGGCAGTATAATTGCTCCCCAGCTGGAATACCTCTCCAGTTGGGGGGGGGGGTACTGATGAATAAAGGCTACATGAGTGAGTGCTAGTCAGACGAGAGGGGTAGTGGTGATCAAAGGCTACCTAGGTCAGTGGGCAATTGTAGTGGATTATGCAAACGAGCAGATAATGCAACTTGGGTCTCAGGCTTAGGTCAGCAGGAAATGCACTGAACAAAGGCTAGACACAGAGCAAAAACATGGTGGCTGCAAGTCAGAATTCAAGGATATCAATGTATGTAATTGGGAGTGGTGTAATTCTTGGTTATCAATGATATTTCAAATCCAATAATTTTTTTAAGAATCTTATTTAAATAAAAACTATTATTTTTAAAGACCCAATGCCAATTATAAATTTGTCTAAAATATTGGACACCTAACAATAATAACTTAATAATAATGTAATAATTTAGCAACCATGCTATCACACCAACTTTTTTCTCCAAATATAGGTTGTATGACTACAAACTTTGTTTTTAATAGCAAGGATTGGTACATAATCAGTCAACTTTTGAATGTCGGTATTACATGGAAAAAACATTTAATGTACAGTTCTTTTTTTTACTTACAAAGTAAACAGATTTGTGTGACTATCATAGATATAAATAGAACACACTAGTAGAACAAGATCACTCGTCCGCTATCAGTTGACACATGATACCGCGAAGTCAACATGGGCTGGTGACAGTCATGCTAGTGCAAGGCAGAAGCTCCAAGCACAAGTTTAGAAGGATCCAGTGTGCCAGATGATATTGTCCCTGCCATTGCAGTCCCATCAACTTGTAGTGTCGAAACACAAACACACCAAGTGATTGTGTCACCAGTGCGCAATTTTGTTGATGCAGCCAGTAACACTGATGACATCAGTGTTCCATTGAACATTCAGCATGATCATGGTTATGCGAAGTTGCAATCACAGTCCAGTGTGCCTTCTCCGACTGAGCGTGGCAGTGACCATGGCAGTCCCGTCAATGTGGATGACACTTTGTCCTTGGATGTCCCAATCCCAATACTATCGCCGTCATCGGGTGATTCTATCTATAACAGTGAGAAGGGAAGTGATACAGATTATGTGATGAGGGATGATGGCGATAGCACTACAGACGATTCAAGCGGTTCCAACAGTAACGGGAAAGACAGAAAGTTTGTAATTTCTAGAAAAACCTTGTTTCCCTGTTTTGTACCTGCAAAACACCAAACTGCAATAAGCCACTCATGTCTAACCCTACCATCTCAGTGACTGGGTTTGCTGTGGTTGTCACCACAAAATGTGTCGATGGTCACTCCTTTGTATGGCATTCGCAGCCAAAGATTGGCAGTATCTATGAATGTAACTTGCTCATACCCAGTGCGGAAGAAGTTCAGCCACCAAGGCATCAAAGCTCGACTGCACTTGGCCACAATTGATCACAGCACGATTACACAGGTAAGGTTTGTTAAATTAAAAGAAGTAACATAATTTTTTAAAACCTGTATTAGGAAAACCTTCCTCGTCAGTAGTCAGTAACAAAACAAATTTACAAATACAACAACAGTATGCATGCAAATAAAATTATTTTAATTTCCAACAATTGTTTACTATTTCTTGAATTGTTTAATTAAATCAACAACAACAAAATGAATGTTATGCCCCCTCTGATATCGACTATTTTTTAGTCACAATAGGGGCCTCCTAAGCCAAATATTTTACAAACTAAATTTAAATAACTATTGCATCACATAGTTGCAGTTACAAAATAAATACATCTACGCTCGATTTATCCATATATCGATATATCTATCTATATCTATAGATAGATATGTTACAATAGTTTATCACAGAAGGTTGAATATAGTTTATTAAATTGTCAGAACATAAAAAGCAGCGCCGAAACGATCAACATTCACTTATAGGTACTTAGATATACCACATCGCCGATGCAATGTCTGCGAGTTTGTTTTCAAAACGCCGCCAGTGCGACCGCAGTATACCGCCGAAACTACCAACTTTACTGGCCACCGGAACTGGCAGCGTGGCCGAAGTTTCCTAAATGCAAAAACTAATTCGTTTTTCTTACTTCACTTTTGAAAACGAAAAAAGAATACGATTTTTGTTTTTCTTTCGCAAATTTGAAAACGAAAAACGAAAAAGGAATTCGTTTTTCGTTCGCAAATTTGAAAACGAAAAAGGAAAAGACGGACCTAGTTGCATATCAGCGCCTCTACAGACTAACGTGGATTTGTGGAACCCCATTAAATAGCCACACTTCTGCAAGTCTTCATGTGCGTCCTTAACCCATATGGGGTGATAGCATTACCCGCGGACGGAGGGTCAGAAGATGTTTCCATTCGGTAAATCGACACACTACCGGAAACACTCGTCACAGCACGTGTGTTCGTGTGTTCGTGTGTGCGTGTGCGCGCGTGCGCGCGTGCGCGCGTGGGCGCGTGGGCGCGTGGGCGCGTGGGCGCGTGGGCGCGTGGGCGCGCTTGCTTGCGTGCGTGCGTGCGTGCGCGCGCTTGCGTGCGCGCTTGCGTGCGCGCTTCCGTGCGCGCTTCCGTGCGCGTGCGCGCTTCCGTGCGCGCTTCCGTGGGCGTGCGCGTGCGCGTGCGCGTGCGCGTGCGCGTGCGCGTGCGCGCGCGTGCGCGTGCGCGTGCGCGTGCGCGTGCGCGTGCGCGTGCGCGTGCGCGTGCGCGTGCGCGTGTGTGTTGTTCCCCACGTTTTACATCCATCAGATATTTTTATACAACCTAATAACTTATAAACAAAAACATAGGCCTACTCTATAAATATAAAATATTTGTGAAATATTGAGCCCCCTAAGTTCAAGCCACTGCGTGTGAGACAGTGTACAAATAATTGCCACCATGTATCGGTGAATGTATAATTATTCTTTAAAAATACCACCAAACAAAATTCATGTATGTTGAGCTAATTTAACCGAGGGTTTATGTTTTCGGTGTTTCTAGATTAGCAGAGGTTGAACGATGTTGCTATCAAAATCGGTCAGGCAATCTGCAAGTCATCTCCAAGTCAGCAGATAATCGCCATTTGTCCAGTATCTAGCTCACCAACATGACGTTTAGATCGATGAGTGAATCCTTCTTGACAACATCACCGATTGACATAAACCCATAACATGTTTTACCAGTAAAATATTACTGCAAAGTCCACTGCTGTTTTGCAGCTTTGCTGCTAAAATTACACTGCCTCATTGGCATTCGCGTTTTCCACCCGATTTACTAGACGGTTTTGCACGATCAAAACAACACACAATGGAACAGTTTCCACCCTGTTGTACACGTGCGGTGCAAGTTCTCTGTCAGCAGTCTCCGATTCCTTCTTTCTAACATTTGTTCCATTTTCCTCCTACTCTTTCTAGGTCACTTTTAATGCAATCCCCCATCGCAATTTCATTCTTCTTTCCCGCCTCCATTTCCCCTCTACTTTCTGGGTATCTGCTCTATTTGCCAGTTTTTTATCTCCAATTTTTTCACATGACCAGCTCATGAACTCCTCATCAATTTCTTCTTAGAACTTTCCTTCACTCCAACTTCCACTCTCATTTCATCCGTTTTCTCTTATCAGCTCTTTTAACTCCCACGTTTATTCTTACCAGGTTGTTTTTCGCAAACCTGGACCTTCTCCTGTTTTTTCTCTGTTAGTGCCATCGTCTCTCGTGCATTCACGTATATTCGCGTCTATCTCCCATCACCCTTTCGACTTTCCTCCAAGTGTTTGCCCCGGCTGTAATCCTCATTGTAACCAAAGCAATTAATCTACTGGATTTTGCACTTGGAAAATGCCGCTTCCTATAGTGAATTTATAAATTGTAACACGCAACGTTACATGTTGTGAAGTTACTGGTTGAATGCTACTTTAAGGTAGGGATGTTTAATTACTGTTTCATCAGAGTAAGTGAATACATGTTCGTGTTTGTCGTGGTCTTTGCCAGTAGGTTTGGGAAAGTAGCGTTAGGAATGTGGTGGCCGGCTTTAGGCTGATATTATTTAAGGATTCTGGGTTCGTGTCTCTTTAATAATGTATCGTTTCTCTTTTCCTTTCTTTGACGCCTTTTGTGAATGGTTTTTGCTGAACTGCAGGCTACATTTAATTGATAGTGAACTTGGTTGTCATGTCGGCATTCATTTTAAGCGAGTTGGGTTTGAATTATATATATATATATATATATATATATATATATATATATATATATATATATATATATATATATATACATATATATATGTTGCTTGGTTGTCGCGTGGGCCCTCCAATGCAAGATCCTGGCTACGCCACTGTTGGCAGTGTATTAAATACATTAAAACCCACGTACTCTATACGGTTTGGTCGTCAACGTTCAGACATTTATCGCAAGGGAAAGATATCGCAACCCGGAACGCATAATATTCTTAAAGCTTATGAGATATTGTTTGCCAACCCTATGGTTTAATTGCCAGCAACAAATTCCAATTTTCCCTGCTTATTGTCAAAGCCGAATTCTAATAAAGCAACGCGACGTCTATTTATAGCGACCACACGTGCCATATTACATAATTCATGACACTAGGCTGACAAGTGTGTGTCTTTGCTGGGTCACTGTATAGATTAATTAAATAAAACCTGTCTAATAATGCAACTCCAAATATATTTATAGCCACCGCACGTGCCATATTACATAATTCATTGCATTAGGCTGACATTTAAGTGCCTCTACTAGGTCACTGTACAAACTAATTAAATAAATCCTGTCTCTGACATAACACGAACTTGTGAAATAACCACCAAAACTTGTCAATATTTGTCAGTATAAATCAGTTCTTCAAACAATACCTGAACACGAAATCTGAATATATTATGTTATGACTAAGTGCATGATGATTATTTCAAGCCATGTAACTTCGTGTACAGAGAGCAAAACGTAGTTGAAGCAATATTTGGAATGTCGTTACGTATCGTTAAAGGGGGAGTGAAGCGGCTGAACAACCACAGCCCAAACATAAGAACATATAATTTACAGCACTTGTCACCATAATTTGACAAGCACAGCGTCACGGTATATTTGTAATATTTTTTTAAACTGAGCTACTTTCAACACAGGGCGCTGCCATCTTGCCTAGGGCCTTTTCCGGTTTGATTGGCTTGTTGCCTACAATCACGGAAGCCGCCAGTCGATAGGCGACGCAGCATAGCTCTCGCAAAAACGGGCCAAACGCATTAAAACAAACATAATTAAACAATTTAATGCACTGTATAGCTAATAGATATACTATGATTGTTAGTAAACAACTTTTCACATACTTCCACGAAAGGATTCCTGCCGAAAAAACAGGTTAGAGATGATGAAGTTGGCGTGTCCGCCCCGGGGAAGGGCAAGAGTCT
>JAODUO010003573.1:0-12766 GCA_025642075.2 Ridgeia piscesae | reverse complement strand
GCAGTTACCTCGTAATTGGTTTAGTAAAAGCAGTTGGCGGACGGACAGTTCGTGTAGGAGAAAGCCGTGTGGAGACAAGGGAAAGTATTGGGAAAGGTTAATGCTTGTGTGACCCAGTGTCATTAGGGTGACATTTGAATAGCGAGGTCGCAAGGATGTGTCCGAGGTCATGTGGATGGATATCCCACAGTGATAGGGTAATTGGTGGCTTAAAATGCCTGCAAGGGGTGGTTGGGGGTCAAATATAGGGGTCATCCCGAAAATTGTGTCAGTCGTGTCGTTTTTGAGATGTTTGGACTGTAAGGGGAACGATCAAAGCGAAAGTCAAAATTGTGGTTTGTGCGCGTATTCGTGATATGTTATCCCAAATATGGATGGTTAATCTGGTGAACCTGAACAACAAGATTATGTGTTGTAAGTAAAAAAGATACTTTATAGCTTTAAAGATATCTAAGTAATTTATGCTTCAGACAGTTATTGCTTGTGGTTTTGAGCAAAATTATAGTAACTAAATATCATGAGTTGAAAATTATTTCAACATGAAGGAGCATTTTTTTTAGTGTGGTCAGCATTTTTTGGGTTTTTTGTTCACAAAACAACCAGTGAAATATGTCGTATCAACTTTGTACGGATGTTTTCCAAAGTAAAATAACACTTCCTGTTGTGGTTGTATAACTTATGTTTGAGTTAGGACATATTTTGTAATTGTCATTAAAGCCTCACTAAACAATATTTCTTATAAAGCTGTTTCTTTTCTGACTTTTTCAGTTTGAAATAAGCATGTCACCTTAAGAGTAAGCCTTGTTAGAAAGCTACCTGGATTTCTTTATAATAGGTGCAGAATAAAATAGTTTTATTAAATTATTATAGTTTTTATATATATAATATAATATTTATATTTTTAATAATATATATTTTTTATATTATATAAATTAAATTATAGAACCCTCCCCTAACAGTCCCCCGGGCTGTCCATCAATTAACTAGTGCAGATCATGGTCCACTCTTTGTAGAGGCCAGTTATCTTTAGTAGGTCAATGTTTATGCTTGACTGGTCCACTAACAGTGACCAGTGGACATTGTAAGGTGACAGGTGAGCTGTGTACACAGTTTAACACTACTGGACATTAAGTGCTTGACCACAGAATGGCACTTTGATTCTACTTAGCTGGCCACTGACCCTGACCTGCACTGCACCAATTAATGCTCAGTTCACACGTTGGTTGCTTTCACTAAGCCGTGGCTTTCTCTCTCTTGAAACAGGCACAAAAGAAAATGACTGATGAATTTCTGTAGTTTAATGTTAATGAGCCTCGAGGCGTGTCTTACACTAAATGTGTTCACTCTCCTTGTTCCCTGTTGGACAGGGTGATTGACAGGTATAATATTTCTGGTTTTTCTCTCCATTTTCTTCCTGCAACCAACCCTTACTTTCTCTATGGTGAATCATTGCAAACATAGATAATTATTACTGAAAACGAATGTAATATGCAAAATTCCAATTTTATTGTGCAAAGTGTGTATTGTGTTGGTCTAACATTGGTGATATCACTCTTCTTTGTGTTGACGCCAGTGATGTCACGCTGACTCTGTATTGACATCAGTGATGTCACGCTGACTCTGTATTGACATCAGTGATGTCACGCTGACTCTGTGTTGACATCAGTGATGTCACGCTGACTCTGTTTGACATCAGTGATGTCACGCTGACTCTGTGAAGTGATGTCACGCTGACTCTGTTTGACATCAGTGATGTCACCTCTCTGTGTTGACATCATGATGTCACCTGCTCTTGTTGAAATATGATGTCACCTCTCTGTGTTGACTCAGTGATGTCACGCTGACTCTGTGTTGACATCAGTGATGTCACGCTGACTCTGTGTTGACATCAGTGATGTCACGCTGACTCTGTTTGACATCAGTGATGTCACCTCCCCTTTTGACATATGATGTCACGCTACTCTTGTTGACATATGATGTCACCTCTCTGTTTGACTCAGTGATGTCACGCTGCTCTGTTTTACATAGTGATGTCACACTTTTACCTGTTATTGACATAGTGATGTCACGCTGTCTATGTTGATGTCACGCTGTCTTTTGACACTAGTGATGTCACCCTTTTATTGACATAGATGATGTGTCCACTTTTTCCCCGTCTTTGTTGAAATTAAAATTTATGTCCCCTTCATGACACTAGTGATGTCACGCTGTCTATTGACACTAGTGATGTCACGCTGTCTATTGACACTAGTGATGTCACGCTGTCTATTGACACTAGTGATGTCACGCTGTCTATTGACACTAGTGATGTCACGCTGTCTATTGACACTAGTGATGTCACGCTGTCTCTGCTCATCATTCAGAAGATGAAATCACTGCCTTCTGATGAAAGATTAATTGCATATGAGGATTTTGCTTTATTAATTAGATCAATGCCAGTGTGTGCTTTGCCTGGATCAACTTAGAATCCTCGCCACATGTTGGGTTCGTCTCATCACCAGTCTGGCTAGGGACATCTTCGGTCTGTGGGAGACACACAGGATATTTGGTTTAGCAGGAGGTATATCAGAATGTAATATATTGAATGAAGAATGTATCCAGGGACTGTCCTATCCTTGTCTCGCTTAACCGACTGTCGCTTGGCTGCACAACGTTGCCGAGAAGTCAGTCTGGTGACTTTTCAGCATTTCACTGTTATCCTGGAGGCTAAACAGAGCTGCCACCTTATGAAGCCTGGGTAATCCTGCCATATTTCCTTCTTTATAAGCAACTGCAAATTCAATCGGAGTCTCTACCCTATTCTTGGGTAAGGCCACCCAGTCGGTAACATTGGCAGAGCATGGCCCAACCAGGCGGATTTGAGGGGCCAAAAAGTGCTGCCACCTCAGTGGAGCCTGGTTAATCGAGACTTGTCCTATCCCTCACCCTAATGTAAGCTAGTCTGTGGTCTTGGACCTACAGTAATGATTCTGTATTGAGACGCCTAAATATAACCAAGTTGTGAGCTACCCATAACATAGGTACAGAAACAATTCACAGAAAGACTGTCCACGTATTTTCAAACACAAATGTGACCTGACATATTTCATTTGACTACCCGTGTTATTAATAGGGCTTTATAATGTCATCGGTAAGAAGTCATACTTTATGATGTCATTAATAACTAATGTCTGAATGCATAGAAACCGTGTCAATAATTTATGTTTGAGGCGTCTCTGAAAAAATTGTGTACGCAAAAATATTTATTGTGTGGATTTGAATGGTGATTGAAAAATTGCAACGCCAGAGTGCGTACAGTAATATATTTGTAGTTAGTTCAGTACTGTAGGTGCACTGGTCCATGCACCATTGTTTTCTTTATGGCTCTCCAGATCAGCTGTGACAATGTGCTGTAAAAGCGATTTAAATTAACCATTAAATTTTACACCTCATGGCCATTACCGTTACCGATTTACACGACACAAGCACGGAATCAAACACGCGACTCGGTGAATCTCAACGTTAGATTAGTTACTTTGAAGAGCAAAGTTTGAATTAAAGTGGGCTTGTGTTAAATTTAAGTTATACTTATCGCTAGATTTGTAGATTTTTGTAATAGTGTCACTTCTCGACACAGTTTTGATGAATGGGTGCTATTTCCGTGTGACTGCGGCGCAAGTTTCTAGTGGTGCACAGCAGTGACGTCATTCGGTATACAAAAGCAAAGCTAGGCTTATGATTGGCCTGTTTGTTCAGATGAAATTAAAGCTAGAGTAATTGTTAGAGTTGTAGACATTTTATGATCAGTGTCACTTCTATGGTAGATGTCTGTTTAGCCAGACCCCCGTAATGTTGTATTATTGTGACTGCAGACAGGGTTCATTGGGTACACTATGTCATGGTCATTCACTAGGTGGCAGCACATGGTTGTCAGCAATACAGACACATACATTAGGTTTATGAGTGCGTTGTTGTGTCGGTGTGCGTGCATGCGTGCGTGTGCGTGCGTGCGTATGTTACGAGTGTACAGTTACCAGGATAGCATTGCACATGTAGAAATACATGAGCTATCAGAAAATGTGTTGTGTCTTTGTTGCAACAGTTAAGAAAGTGTTATTTCCTGCCAACATGTCACGTAGCTGTTGTACTGTTTTTGCATTCGCATTTGCTTTGGTGTTACTGAAATGTTGCAACAAAACAAGCTGAGAAACGTGTTAAAATCATATCTGGATTATAATCAACAGTGATGGATATTACCAGAACTATATATCATGTGAAAACTTTGTTTTAGTTCTTTTATGCATTGTATATGTTGACTATACATACCTAATTTGTACCGTGTTCAGACAGACAAACTGGAAATGTGAATATTTACCTGGCTTACAGTTACTGATTGATCAGTATTAATAAAAAAAGTATGACATTTTATCTTTGACATTTTGATTATAATTAAAAATAGACGTGTTAATTTTGTTTTGGCTAGGACAGTAATTGTGGTACCAAATGCTTGTGTGTCATGGGTATCATATATCAAGTGTTCTCATTGGTTGTCGGAACATAATAAGCCGACAACACGTTTGTGTCGGCATGTTTTTGTCTTATTGCTACACTTTCACACGCATGCCAATGATTAGATGAAAACAAAATGTCAGCCATTCGTCATGGTTTTTTGAATTTGTTATGTACCAGGTAAATTATATTTGTACATAATAAAGCATAATGTTACATACCGCGGTACTCTGTCTATTAATGCAGAACGGTTGACATTAAAGGTTTATAATGAATAATCTTGCACTGCTAAATAATGAGTGATAGTAAACTATTAGTTTTTTAAATCATATGTACAATGTACTTAGAAAGAATGGCAAATGAAGTTTGAGTCGGTTTTGGGGCCTACTAATGCACCCCTCACACACACGAGTTACCATATTATTTAAACCGTACACATTTCGAGGGTTCCTCGTTCATGCCTGTAACTCGTGTGTGTGAGGGGTGCATTAGTAGGCCCCAAAACCGACTCAAACTTCATTTGCCATTCTTTCTAAGTACATTGTACATATGATTTAAAAAACTAATAGTTTACTATCACTCATTATTTAGCAGTGCAAGATTATTCATTATAAACCTTTAATGTCAACCGTTCTGCATTAATAGACAGAGTACCGCGGTATGTAACATTATGCTTTATTATGTACAAATATAATTTACCTGGTACATAACAAATTCAAAAAACCATGACGAATGGCTGACATTTTGTTTTCATCTAATCATTGGCATGCGTGTGAAAGTGTAGCAATAAGACAAAAACATGCCGACACAAACGTGTTGTCGGCTTATTATGTTCCGACAACCAATGAGAACACTTGATATATGATACCCATGACACACAAGCATTTGGTACCACAATTACGGTCCTAGCCAAAACAAAATTAACACGTCTATTTTAAATTATAATCAAAATGTCAAAGATAAAATGTCATACTTTTTTATTAATACTGATCAATCAGTAACTGTAAGCCAGGTAAATATTCACATTTCCAGTTTGTCTGTCCGAACACGGTACATATTAGGTATGTATAGTCAACATATACAATGCATAAAAGAACTAAAACAAAGTTTTCACATGATATATAGTTCTGGTGATATCCATCACTGTTGATTATAATCCAGATATGATTTTAACACGTTTCTCAGCTTGTTTTGTTGCAACATTTCAGTAACACCAAAGCAAATGCGAATGCAAAAACAGTACAACAGCTACGTGACATGTTGGCAAGAAATAACACTTTCTTAACTGTTGCAACAAAGACACAACACATTTTCTGATAGCTCATGTATTTCTACATGTGCAATGCTATCCTGGTAACTGTACACTCGTAACATACGCACGCACGCACACGCACGCATGCACGCACACCGACACAACAACGCACTCATAAACCTAATGTATTGCTGGCAACCATGTGCTGCCACCTAGTGAATGACTATGACATAGTGTACCCAATGAACCCTGTCTGCAGTCACAATAATACGACATTACGGCGGTCTGGCTAAACAGACATCTAGCATAGAAGTGACACTGATCATAAAATGTCTACAAATCTAACAATTATTCTAGCTTTAATTTCATCTGAACAAACAGGCCAATCATAAGCCCAGCTTTGCTTTTGTATACCGAATGACGTCACTGCTGTGCACCACTAGAAACTTGCGCCGCAGTCACACGGAAATAGCACCCATTCATCAAAACTGTGTCTGAGAAGTGACACTAATTACAAAAATCTACAAATCTAGCGATAAGTATAACTTAAATTTAACACAAGCCCACTTTAATTCAAACTTTGCTCTTCAAAGTAAACTAATCTAACGTTGAGATTCACCGAGTCGCGTGTTTGATTCCGTGCTTGTGTCGTGTAAATCGGTAACGGTAATGGCCATGAGGTGTAAAATTTAATGGTTAATTTAAATCGCTTTTACAGCACATTGTCACAGCTGATCTGTGAGAGCCATAAAGAAAACAATGGTGCGTGGACCAGTGCACCTACAGTACTGAACTAACTACAAATATATTACTGTACGCACTCTGGCGTTGCAATTTTTCAATCACCATTCAAATCCACACAATAAATATTTTTGCGTACACAATTTTTTCAGAGACGCCTCAAACATAAATTATTGACACGGTTTCTATGCATTCAGACATTAGTTATTAATGACATCATAAAGTATGACTTCTTACCGATGACATTATAAAGCCCTATTAATAACACGGGTAGTCAAATGAAATATGTCAGGTCACATTTGTGTTTGAAAATACGTGGACAGTCTTTCTGTGAATTGTTTCTGTACCTATGTTATGGGTAGCTCCCAACTTGGTTATATTTAGGCGTCTCAATACAGAATCATTACTGTAGGTCCAAGACCACAGACTAGCTTACATTAGGGTGAGGGATAGGACAAGTCTCGATTAACCAGGCTCCACTAAGGTGGCAGCACTTTTTGGCCCCTCAAATCCGCCTGGTTGGGCCATGCTCTGCCAATGTTACCGACTGGGTGGCCTTACCCAAGAATAGGGTAGAGACTCCGATTGAATTTGCTGTTGCTTATAAAGAAGGAAATATGGCAGGATTACCCAGGCTTCATAAGGTGGCAGCTCTGTTTAGCCTCGCACGGATAACAGTGAAATGCTGATAAAGTCACCAGACTGACTTCTCGGCAACGTTGTGCAGCCAAGCGACAGTCGGTTAAGCGAGACAAGGATAGGACAGTCCCTGGATACATTCTTCATTCAATATATTACATTCTGATATACCTCCTGCTAAACCAAATATCCTGTGTGTCTCCCACAGACAGAAGATGTCCCTAGCCAGACTGGTGATGAGACGAACCCAACATGTGGCGAGGATTCTAAGTTGATCCAGGCAAAGCACACACTGGCATTGATCTAATTAATAAAGCAAAATCCTCATATGCAATTAATCTTTCATCAGAAGGCAGTGATTTCATCTTCTGAATGATGAGCAGAGACAGCATGACATCACTAGTGTCAATAGACAGCGTGACATCACTAGTGTCAATAGACAGCGTGACATCACTGACGTCAACAGTCGGAACGACATCACTGGTGTCAACAGAGACAGCGTGACATCACTGACGTCAAGAGACAGCATGACATCACTGATGTCAACACAGAGACAGCATGACATCACTGATGTCAATACAGAGAGTGTGTGACATCAGTAATTTCAACAAAGAGTCAGCGTGACATCACTGATGTCAAGAGTCAGCGTGACATCACTGACGTCAATACAGAGAGAGTGTGACATCAGTAATTTCAACAAAGAGACAGTGTGACATCAATTATGTCAATAAAGAGAGAGTGTGACATCACTGATGTCAATACAGAGTCAGCGTGACATCACTGATGTCAACACAGAGTCAGCGTGACATCACTGATGTCAACACAGAGTCAGCGTGACATCACTGATGTCAACACAGAGTCAGCATGACATCACTGATGTCAACACAGAGTCAGCGTGACATCACTGATGTCAACACAGAGTCAGCGTGACATCACTGATGTCAACACAGAGTCAGCGTGACATCACTGATGTCAACACAGAGTCAGCGTGACATCACTGATGTCAACACAGAGTCAGCGTGACATCACTGATGTCAACACAGAGTCAGCGTGACATCACTGATGTCAACACAGAGTCAGCGTGACATCACTGATGTCAACACAGAGTTAGCGTGACATCACTGATGTCAACACAGAGTCAGCGTGACATCACTGATGTCAACACAGAGTCAGCGTGACATCACTGATGTCAACACAGAGACAGCGTGACATCACTGACGTCAAGAGTCAGCATGACATCACTGATGTCAATACAGAGTGTGACATCAGTAATTTCAACAAAGAGACAGTGTGACATCAATTATGTCAATAAAGAGAGAGTGTGACATCACTTATGTCAACACAGAGTCAGTGTGACATCACTTATGTCAATACAGAGTTAGCGTGACATCACTGATGTCAACACAGAGTCAGCGTGACATCACTGATGTCAACACAGAGTCAGCATGACATCACTGATGTCAACACAGAGTCAGCGTGACATCACTGATATCAACACAGAGTCTGCGTGACATCACTGATGTCAACACAGAAACAGCGTGACATCACTGACGTCAAGAGTCAGCATGACATCACTGATGTCAATACAGAGAGTGTGACATCAGTAATTTCAACAAAGAGACAGTGTGACATCAATTATGTCAATAAAGAGAGAGTGTGACATCACTTATGTCAACACAGAGTCAGTGTGACATCACTTATGTCAATACAGAGTTAGCGTGACATCACTGATGTCAACACAGAGTCAGCGTGACATCACTGATGTCAACACAGAGTCAGCGTGACATCACTGATGTCAACACAGAGTCAGCGTGACATCACTGATGTCAACACAGAGTCAGCGTGACATCACTGATGTCAACACAGAGTCAGCGTGACATCACTGATGTCAACACAGAGTCAGCGTGACATCACTGATGTCAACACAGAGTCAGCGTGACATCACTGATGTCAATACAGAGTCAGTGTGACATCACTTATGTCAATACAGAGTCAGTGTGACATCACTGATGTCAATACAGAGTCAGTGTGACATCACTTATGTCAATACAGAGTCAGCGTGACATCACTGATGTCAATACAGAGTCAGTGTGACATCACTTATGTCAATACAGAGTCAGCGTGACATCACTGATGTCAACACAGAGTCAGTGTGACATCACTGATGTCAATACAGAGTCAGTGTGACATCACTTATGTCAATACAGAGTCAGCGTGACATCACTGATGTCAACACAGAGTCAGCGTGACATCACTGATGTCAACACAGAGTCAGTGTGACATCACTGATGTCAACACAGAGTCAGTGTGACATCACTGATGTCAATACAGAGTCAGCGTTAGACCAACACAATACACACTTTGCAGCAATACATTGGAATTTTGCATATTACATTTGTTGTCAGTAATAATTATCTATGTTTGCAATGATTCACCATAGAGAAAGTAAGGGTTGGTTGCAGGAAGAAAATGGAGAGAAAAACCAGAAATATTATACCTGTCAATCACCCTGTCCAACAGGGAACAAGGAGAGTGAACACATTTAGTGTAAGACACGCCTCGAGGCTCATTAACATTAAACTACAGAAATTCATCAGTCATTTTCTTTTGTGCCTGTTTCAAGAGAGAGAAAGCCAAGGCTTAGTGAAAGCAACCAACGTATGAACTGAGCATTAATTGGTGCAGTGCAGGTCAGGGTCAGTGGCCAGCTAAGTAGAATCAAAGTGCCATTCTGTGGTCAAGCACTTAATGTCCAGTAGTGTTAAACTGTGTACACAGCTCACCTGTCACCTTACAATGTCCACTGGTCACTGTTAGTGGACCAGTCAAGCATAAACATTGACCTACTAAAGATAACTGGCCTCTACAAAGAGTCGACCATGATCTGCACTAGTTAATTGATGGACAGCCTGGGGGACTGTTAGGGGAGGGTTCTATAATTTAATTTATATAATATAAAATATATATATTATTAAAAATATAAATATTATATTATATATATAAAAAACTATAATAATTTAATAAAACTATTTTATTCTGCACCTATTATAAAGAAATCCAGGTAGCTTTCTAACAAGGCTTACTCTTAAGGTGATATGTTTATTTCAAACTGAACAAAAGTCAGAAAAGAAACAGCTTTATAAGAAATATTGTTTAGTGAGGCTTTAATGACAATTACAAAATATGTCCTAACTCAAATATAAGTTATACAACCACAACAGGAAGTGTTATTTTACTATGGAAAACATCACGTTCGTGACATTTCACTGGGTTGTTTTGTGAACAAATCCAAAACATGCTGACCACACTAAAAAGCAAATGCTACCTTCATGTTGTAAATAATTTTCAACTCATGATATTTAGTTTACTATAATTTTGCTCAAAACCACAAGCATATAACCTGTTCTGAAGCATAAATTAGCTTAGATATCTTTAAAGCTATAAAGTATCTTTTTTACTTACAACACATAATCTTGTTGTTCAGGTTCACCAGATTAACCATCACATATTTGGGATAACATATCACGGTCACGGGGACAGAGGGGCTTTAGTTTTTAGAAAAACTGGCCTTTTAAACATAAAAAAAAACATAGTATTCCCTGGTTTTCAAAAGAAAGCCCCCCAAGTGAAAGCACAGTGATTTCTTAAAGTCCATGTTTTTCAGGTTTTCCAATTAGTAAAACAAGGCATTCGTGTCAGTTTTTGCGAAGTTTTTCCTGTTAACACAACTTAACTTCGCGCCTGTTTTTTTGGGTTAAAAGAAAACTTTACCCTTAAACGCCCAAGGTATTCTAACTGAAATTTGCAGGGGCTGGGAAAAATTCAATTTATTTTTAAGTTATTATTTAAATAAAACTGTAAACTTCTTTAGAAAATTATTTTACTCCCAACAAAAATCCATGCAAAACCCAAAATTTTTCCCTTAATTGCAAACTTTTAAGTGGGGCAAGCTTCATTTTACTTACCTATAGGGACTCTCCCGGGTTTTCCTGAAGTTTTTTTTAAAAACAATTTAACATCACGGTTTGGGTTTTTAAAAAAGCTAACCAAAACCCCGCCCCTTTTCCCTTTTTGGGGCCCTTTTAAAAGGGTTGGTAATGCACTACCCCGGGGTCGAAGGGGAATTAGAGGATTTTTACATATAATTAGTTTACACAAAATCCCTTTCTTGAGTTTTTAATTAACAGCAATTTGGCGCTTTCCTTCCCCTTCTTTTTTTTCCTTTCTTTATACCTTTCCAGGAGGTTGAACTTATTTTAAAATTTGGCCACTTTTTATTGCAACTACTTTGCCCCGACGAAAAATTAGTGAATCAAAAGGGCCCCTTCGTTTTAAAAATTTGTCTTAGGGGCCCAAGAAAAAAAATTTTTCCCCGGGGATTTTAAACTGTTGGAAGTTTTCTCCTACGGTACCAATTAATTAAGAACTAAGGGAGAGACTAAACCTTTCATTAAAGCAGTTTATGTTTCCAAATTTTTTTAAAAAAACCAAATTTTTCAAATCCAATTTTAAAAGAAATAATTACCGAATTGTTTATGTCATTTTGAAAAAGGTTAAAGAAAACGTTTGACACGGTTTAATAAAATGCCCTCTAATTTTTAAAAAAACTAATAAGGTTTTATTTTCCATCAAGGGGAATTTAAATGATTAAAATGTGTTAAAATTATATTTAAAGTCTCATAAAATCACAATTTGTTTTTGATTGTGGTCCCCCTTTGTTTAAAGGCCCCAAACCTTAATAAACCCCTAAGGTTAAAAGGCATTTTTTAATTTAAGTTTAACAAAAAAATTTGGGGGAAATTTTATTTTTTTCTCAAAAATGCAAAATTTTTGATAAATTACCCATAAAGAAATTGTTCCATATTCTTGAACTTACAGAAATCAGAATTAAATATAAGGGATTTTTTAAATTTCGACATTGGAAAAAATTTTGTTTTAAATGAAAAAGGAACAAAGAAATTTTGTTGATTTTAACTGTGCTGGGCAAACGACGGCTTTAGTTTTCACTCATCCTTGCATACCGAAATTGGTTTAAACCCCACCGGGGAAGCTTAGAAATGGGGCAAAAATTTTTAAAAAACCCGGTGCCCGTTCTTTAATTGTACACAAGGGGGAGTCTTGGGGATACCCAACGGGAGGGGATTGGGTGTTTCAAATCTAAAGGGTTTGGGGTAAATAGGGTATGGAATTGTGTAAATTGGTTTTTAAAGTGAAAAGGGAACGAAAAGGAAAAAATTTTTGTGCTTTCTTTGAATTTCCCAAATTGATTTAAGTATACCTGAAAAATTTATTGTTAAGTAAAATACTTATCTTTAAGATTTTACAATTTTTTTCCAACAGTTATTTTGGGTTGGAAAAAATTTAGTAAACATATGTTAAATTATTTAAAAACTAAATAATTTCTGTGGTAATTTTTTTGTAACAAAACATTTCAAAAACCGTAATCCATAAAATATTTGTTTATTTTTTTTTTTGGTTTTGAATATTAAATAAAATTTTTTAAATTTTCTTTTTGACTTTCCTAATTTTATTTTATGAACTTTTAAAATACATTTTTTTATAAAAGTGTTTTTTAAAATTAATTTTTAAATTTAATTAAATTTAAATTTTAATAATTTATTTTTTTAATAATTAAAATTAAACCCC